>JASJOG010000313.1:112500-305277 GCA_030142905.1 Heliopora coerulea | reverse complement strand
TATATGACGGATATGCATTGGGACCAATGTCGGCGTTCACAGAGTTATTGATCATGTCGCGTGCAGGCTTGAAAATGACAAGGCTTCTCGTGGCATGTCTTTTAGCTTTCTGAGTTTCTGCGAAAGTGAGGAGTATCAATTCCAGCAGGTTTGGTGGAGGCTCGGTTGATAAAATTCACTTGGAGATGTCGTCAGTGATCATGAAGGAACTCCAGCTAGTACACCATCGTCGAGGTTGCCAACGATTGTATTATCTAGGTGGCGATCTTTACTAATTGTGTGAAGGAGTCAGGTGGACTTCCCCTATGACAGCTAGCATGTGTAATGGTATCATTATAAGCTTGGAAGACGTTCTGGTTGATTTCCCTTATTGATGTCCCATTTTCCTTGGCAAACGCGAGTCACTTTCGTGCTTATATGTCTTCGCTCCAAAGTATAATGCTATTCGTGGTCGGTGATATTTGAAGCCTTTAAAACAGGATATTGTTTGGAATAAGCACGCTGGCCCGTTGTTTTAATGTGGTAGATGTGGCGCATAGAGTAGTCTTGAGATTTCCTAGTCAGACGCAGTCCAGCCGACTGAGGATTTGTCGACTAGGCTTGATCTATTCAAATAGTGGTGCAACTGCAGTCAGTTTGTTTGTTGGCACAGTGGCCAGGTCTTTGTGGATGTGGTTTTCGTTATCTGTGCGTCACCTGAAAAATGGATTTGGTCGAAGTGTATCCAAAGCTTGGAAAGTTTCCTATTTTATTGATGCTATTGTTTGTGATCAAATCTCGAAGCCACAGGCCCGGGCGCCAAATTGTAATGTCACGAGAAAAATCTCGAGATAAATATCGAGGACGATTATTTAATTTTCCGATGGCTAGGGTGGGCACTTATTCGAAGCATACGTTCGAAGGTGAATGCTTATAAGAAGATGGGCGCTTATGTTATTTAAATCATTTTTAAGTTTCATTTCATTTACAATTATAAAAATAAGGACGTTACGACGTTGGCTGAACGTCTTTATCAAGTTAAAATGTAAGGTGAAGTGGATCTACGGATACTGAACTAAAAACAATGAGCCACAATCATAGTTTCAATGAAGCGAAAAAAATAAGAAGCAATCAAGCAATCAAAGTTTGGGATGATAAATATCTTGGACTGGTAAAATCCTCAGCATTAACTCTTTCACTGCGGTAGCTCTCCCCTCGACGAATAAAATCGTCTGGAGTTAACCGTGATGTTTAGTACTTCTTTAGTGTTTTGAAATTTTGGGTGAGTGAATATTCCCCATATACATGGTAGCGTACCATGGTTGCCCGCTGCACAGAATGGTTACATTTTCTTTCAGTTGGCTGCTGTCGATGAGACAAACGATTCTTTGAAGTAGATCTTCCGGACGCTCGTTCGGCTCTAAACGGACGTAATCGAAGCCGAGAAAATCAACTCCTCTTGTGCGGCGTTGTGTTTGTGGTACATCTTCACCGTCATTTTCAACGCTACGTAATGGAGTACCCTTGATATTTTTTAACAAGGTGAAGCAATCAATCAAAAGTTAAGGAAAGTTTGGACCTAATGATGGCATGTATTTCAGGTTTTAACGCCAGGATTCCAAGACCATTGTTTCGGGGTACGTGTGCCGTACAGATAACATGGTAGAATAAAATAGCGCACAAGAGACTTCAGAACTTCCCGTCTTTTGTTTTGGGTGGATCAAACACAATCAGCTATAAGCAAAAGCTGGCTCTTCACTGGCCTTTTACTTTATTTGGCGAGTCACCCTTTGGCTTGTTCATATTGGGAAACTCCTCTGAGTCAGAGTTACCGGCTTAATGAAAACAGTTCACTGCTCTAACCACATCAGTCAAGAAGGAAGAACTCGAGACGAAGTCAACGCAACTGTTTATTGCAATTCTTATTTTTATTAATACTTGTACAATTCATTAATTATTCATTATGCCAAAAACCAATCACAGCTCATTGTTCAGATGATGTGGATGCCATTATAAATGGCAATAAACAGCACTTAGCATGGTTAATTAGTATGCAAAACTTTCATACGTGTAAACTTTCATAAAGCTTTCTCACTCAACTCAATTAGTATGCATTAACTGTCATTAAGATCTCTAACTCTACCAATTTTATTATTACGTTACTGCAGATAAAATTCATAACAGCGGCGACCAAGAATCTTTTTGAAATAGTTTTATTCATAAATTTTAGACCGTTGCATTCCGAAAGCAGTCACTACTTTTTACTGTTAACGACAAAATTTCTTCCACAGTTGTTGAACACCGAGTTCGTACAGATATTTTCCACTTCACTCTTCGTACTCTCGGATAGCACATCGTCTGATACATCAAATAAATCATCAAAAAATGTCTTAGTATTAGATTCCTTACTTGAATTATTATCACCAACTATCTCCCGCTTCAAGGTAGATGAATGATCTTCAAGCTCGATGCTCAGAAAATGATTTCTGAGCCCCAGACGGGGATCGAACCTTAATATATCCAAGCTCTCACGTTTCCTCAAACATCAAACAGCTTCAATCATTATTAATATAGAGTGGCTTTCGCTTAGGTCGCACATATATATCGAATTTGCACCTTAGCTCACCGTCTGAGTCTCGGTAGCTCAATGGTTAGAGCGTCTAACCGGTCATCAGAAGGTTGCGGGTTCGATCCCCGTCTGGGGCTCAGAAATCATTTTTTGAGTATCGAGCTTGAAGATCATTCATCTACCTTAATATATCCAAGCTCTCACGTTTCCTCAAACATCAAACAGTATCTCCCGCTTCGAGATACTCTATGTTTTTCCTTCTTCTCGCACTTTCTCCCTTTGAAGTCTGGTATCAGTACCACTACTTCTTCGACAATGTACGCAGGGTCCTGGGATATTGCTTACATTATCCACCTGGCTTTTACAAGGGTTCTCCTGCGGGAAAAGTGCACAGGACCTGTGCTCGATTGTCTCCTTTGTTAACTTCTCTCCAACCGGTTTTTGAAACAATCTACTCGTGCGCGTTATTCGCAAACAGTGAGCTGTTTTACGTGACAAACCGGCCTTCTGGCACAACTTTTCAGGCAAAATCTTATTTAAGGTGCATAAACCTATCAGATTCTTTTCATATTTGAAATCTCCACTGCTATGCGGTCCAAAATAGGAACTTTCCACTGACGCCGCAAAACTCTCCACTTTGCTGATATATAGCGAATACATTGGAGACCAAACAAGGAGAATGTGTTTCTCCAACTTCGTGGCACATATGCTTGACATAACGTGGTCTCTTTGTCAAGTCTTTTAAACCGCCGTGCAACGTTTTCGACATACTCATGTCAAAAACAATAAAATTATTGTCTATAGTTAAATTACAAAGTCTCAGCTGCCTATGTTAGCAAGCCCGAAGACCGAAAAGTTTCCCATTATAGAAATATATTGTAAGTAATAATGACTCAGCTGAACCAGATTCCAACAGCTTTCTCTCCAGAGTAGACTCTCGTCTGCTTCTGTGATGTCCTCAATCCGTTCCTTCGTGCAAATTTGGGCAATGCCACGCTCGGTCGCGTCCTCTGCCCCACATGGTGTTGAGCAGTCTTGGATTCAGCGTAAACATAATCATTTCGGTTACATATATATATATATATATATATGTAACCGATATATATATATATATATATTTGCTAATACCACAAACTTTATCCTTCAGGAAAGTTAACCGTTAAAAAATGATCGACCCAAGTAAAGCTCTTACTCACCTTCGGTCAAACTACTCAAGAATGTTAAATGATCTTCCCCTTTCACGTCTAACAAATATCGGTTTAAACGACGCATCAGCAAATACAAAGTCTTCGGTGGATACCATTCTCCTGTCTGCTTTACAGCTTCAAAAACAAATTTAGACAGCCAAAAGTTCAAGCTGTAAGGTGTCATTTCTTCCAGTCTCATGTTCAAGCCTTGCATCTGACTCAAATTTATGCCCTCATTAACCATTGACTCCAATTGGGGTTTCTTGTTACTTCTGTTTTGTTGCCAATCCTCCAAAAATCTTCCTTGCCCATTTCGTGTTGTATTGAGTAGCTTTTGGCGTTACTGCCGCGAGTGAAGAAGGTTCTTACACTTCATTTTTTCCTTCAATAAACCGTCCGACTAACATACTTGATCAAACTGTGGTCAACTCTCAAATGCAAATAATTCGTCAAAAGTATCTATGAATTCAATTTCCTTAACTATTGAATTTAACTTCGATCAAATAAGTTTGCAACACAAGGTACCCTGTTTACTTGCTTGCAAACTTCTTTCTTGAGAGCCTCTTATTCTTTGGCTACAACGTATAAATATTCATTTTACAAGTAAGTTAAAATATTCGCGATCGATCTTTACGGCGATTAACAATGACTCGTCTTCGGCTCGCCATTGTAAATCGCCAAAAAGATGTCTCGCTCATAGTTTAACTGTTACATAAGAAAGCAAAGCTAGCATTAACTGTCAACTATGACGCGTGTGGCGCAAGGCCTTTTATGTTTGCCATGATTGCTGTCAAACATTTTTGTGATTATTTAAGTAGAAAATCTGATGATAGCTTGAAGCAAAATTGTCCGATGATTCATAAAACGGCAGACGACATACAGTATATATTACACATGGGCTTAAAAAGTCTAAACTTTATTTCAAGTCAACGTTTCTGGATATATAGTTACTTTATCAAGATAATTTTCACGTGACAGCCTGTGTACTTAATTGAAATAATCACCCTTAATTTTAGAACGTTAAAATGCAAATTATTCAAGTCTTGCTGGAAGAAGACATAGAATTTATACGCCCACAAACTTTCTCTAACGGTTTCATTACTTTGGTTTCGCCTACCGTGAGAGAACGTTTTTGGCCGTATACGAACACCTTTGTGCCGTAACATAGTCCAAGAGAATTTTTGGAGAACGATTGGAATAACGATCACTACTGCCATATTTATTAGCAATAAAAGGTATAGAACCCTATCTGAACTATATGATAACGTATCCAAAATGGTAATTTATCTTTTTGAGGTAACAGAAAACAAATGCGTGGATGCTTTTGAAGTGACGTTTATCTTTTTAATCGAAATTCTTTAGTAATTGTTTTGTTGTTCTCTAAGGTAATTCAATATTTGCATGAAAGCGAACATAAAACGAAGAGTTCCGGCACTTGTACTGGTATTCTGGAAGCATAATTAGGGAAACTGGAAGTTGGATGCAGCAGTTAACGTTTAAGTGGAGTTTTATTTTTCTCCACATGTCGAAAAGAAAGAAATGTGTCGCACAACTCTATACACATCGACTACCGTAACTGACCGGAAATCCTCTTATGGGAATGAGAATAACATCCGTCTGCAACGGATGTCACTTCAAGTGATTGTTTTTGTCCCCACCAAAAACATTGTTTCTCATCTATTTCCTCTGAAAGGCCTCTGCATGGGTTTACAATCAACCTATACTACAACTGACAGATTTCCAACCTCACTGATTTCTTAACGCTGCATTCAACATACTAGCTATTGTGCCTTTGTACAGACATACATGTTTACCACCAACTATAATATAACCCCAGATTTGAGGTGAAACCATTTCGGAATTGCCGGATTTTGTTTTAGGAGACGTGTTGTTAACTTAATAAGCTCAGAACCGACAACTGAACGAATTCGTCCAAGTTTGAGTTTACGTTACAAGGAAAAAGTTGCAGGAGTTCATTGTCTGAATTCAATTCCAGGGTGAAAGTATTTTTGTCTGTTTCATATAGGCCATATGTAAAATAGAACAGTTTTATGATTAAAAATGTAAGCTTTGATATCAACATATTTTTTTACGTAATTCCACTGCATGAACTAGGGTTGAACACGGCATGCTTCGGAATAAATTTAAAAAGACTTTCATTATCACTTGAAATTTCCACATCCTGAAAAAGGAGCCTTGTAGAGTCAAGGCTCAGCCTTCAACTATACTTTATTCATCGTGGAATCATCGCTTACTATCCATTCGATTGTGTGCTCTAAGGGTTTTATGCAGTTTTGTCTCGTCGTACATTTCAATAAGCAATGACTTTTTTATGCTATCGCGTAGTATTGAAATACTATTTTGCTCACTCACTTCCTAGATAATGATTTGGATGAATGTCACTCTTCTAGAGTACGTTTCCTCCAAAAGATCCTCAACTTTTCAAAACCATTCTCTGAGATTTTGAGTTTGCCGAATTTTGTCGATCACCTGTTCGTGCTGAACTCCCATATTATTTTCACAAAATAAGATTACAGATAATTATGTTTTATATATATATATAATTATGTATAGAA
Organism: Heliopora coerulea; assembly: GCA_030142905.1. Classification (NCBI taxonomy): domain Eukaryota; kingdom Metazoa; phylum Cnidaria; class Anthozoa; order Scleralcyonacea; family Helioporidae; genus Heliopora; species Heliopora coerulea. The sequence goes on along the minus strand of JASJOG010000313.1, from coordinate 298,966 downwards.
AAAGTGTATATTGCGGTAACGACAGATACTACTAATAAGTTAACCACTCATTTCGCATATATAAATATATTATAAATTATAAATTGTATACATGTATATATACATATAAATATATATATACATATAAATATATGTATATATATATATGTATGTATATATATATATATATATATATATATATATGTATATATATATATATGGATATATATATGTATATGTATATAACTACAGACGGAACCGTTTCGACCCACTTGGCCTCACCAGTTTAGTGCTGACGAGCAGGATGGAGGAGCCTATATTATACAGGCAACTCAAATGTCCCGCACTTGTGGTACATCTAAGCCATGCCAGAGTTCTCTAACTAGAGACTAGTAAGCGTGCGCAAATTCGCTAGCGTCATGACTCATCCTGTAGAGTGCTCAATATGAACCAAGAGGCCATAGAGCGATATCTAACTACATATATATATATATATATATATATATATATATATATATATGTGAGCAAGACATATTGTCGAAACGTTATTTGTGGTCTTCTTAATTAATGTATATATATATATATATATATATATACATATACTGTATATAGAGGTAGACAGAAAGAGAGAGTGAGAGTGAGAGAGTGAGAGTGAGAGAGAGAGAGACAGCTATAAAGTGTTTAAACTTCCTAACTGTAATAAGGTTGAAAATCCTGCCAACATAATCCATGTCTCTAGTTTGTTCCCCCTGACCATAGTTATATACATATATAAAATCATCAAAAGCCCGCTGGGCATAAAGTTTAAAAATCATATATCATCAATAACAAACTTTATTAAAAAAGGAGAAACTTACGTTTTGTTGACCGGCCCCTTCTTCAGCAGCTCCGGTCCCCGAAACGTAAGTTTCTACTTTTTTAATAAAGCTTATTATTGATGATATATACCCACAAGTTACCCTGGCCAGACTTCTATGTCACCTCCCCAACTATTTGAGTTTATCATGACATGTATATATGCATGTACAAAAGAGTAACACAGTATGGAGTCGATTAAGTCGTTTGACTTCCTTGTCGTCTAAATTTCTTTTACGATTCTTTACTCGGTTCCGAAGCTTTTTGGACGACTTAAAGCAAGTAGCACGGTTAGCATTCTTGGTTATCGTTTACTGTTACCGACAAAACGTCACCACTATTTGGACCTAAAAGCGCTTTATTGCATTTCTTTTTACTTTGATGGATTTATTTTGTTGAGCTTTATACAGAATTAATCCCTTTGCTTTTTTTCTGATATCTGGCTACTGTCTAATATTGGACTAAATTGCGAGTATTAGTCATCGCAGATCGTCGTAAACAAGGGAATACTTCAAAGGAAAGGAAGATTCTATTGCACCAAATTTAATTTCCCAGTAGAGCGAAAAGGCCTCGTGATCCAGAAGCAAAGCGAAAAAGTAGTTTGAGTTGACGCGATGCCAGCAAGCGTTCCCTTGTGCTCTGTGCCGTTTATAAATTGTTTTCAAGTTGCTTCAGCACGAATACGGCAGAAACGTAGAAGATTTTGTCCCAATTTGTTGCTCAGCTCGTACCAGTGTGTTGTGAACATAATTATGGTCTAGGTGATTCAATAGTTGTGGACTTGTGGCGCTTCACTGACAAGTCACTAGAGTTCGCAATTCCCACTAGATATCCAGAAAATTTAGTTGTGGGATTATGTATGAATCAAGATGGACGTAAAGAAACTGCTACCATATTGGGAGAATATAGTTTGCAAGGAAGACAATCCATCTGTGTGAGCCCTATTTGGCAAAAGTTCAAACTTCACTTTCGGGTTAAGTGAGTTTTCAAGATTTTGCTATCACAGTGACTAAAATTTCTTGAAGTTTCAAAATCATACTGTTATAGGACTACCGAGGAACTTATATAAAACACGATATTCAAAATAGGGTGTTCTAAAGATAGATCATTACTTGACTGTTAAATATTACATATTTGGTACTTCAGTCCTTGAGCCGTGGGATTGGCGAATAACACCCTTCCTATCCATTCTAACTTTCTTCCCGAAACTGTGCTACAAGTAGAGTTTCTGATAGTCATAAAAATAACTAGCTTCCACCAAGTTACCAGAGTATAAATGACGGACCCTAATCTATTCGGGTTAACCCATTTCGAATCAGTTCAATCGAGCAATTTCTTCGCGAGTACTTTTCAGTTTATTGCATTCAAGTGAGCAGAGAACATCCTTCCGATGGCCAAGAGTTCGAAAGCGTCAAATTGCCTGAAAGTAAGTCGAATTTGTTTCACGTCTGTCGTTTGTTACGGTTTACAAATGTAATATACACGATGGCTTCGCGAGCTTGGAGTTATGAAAAACGAGACGGGAACACTCATCAATCAGTCCTAGATTGCTATCATTAGCTTCTGACTTCAACCCGATACATTTGTAGGCTTCGCTCGCCTTCTGAGTCTCCACTCCTTAAGTTAAGTTTTGCAAGTCTAAGCAGTACTTTTCATAACTTATTTCAGAATTTTTTTAATTGAATTAAAGTGTCTTCGGGATAGTTTTATACTGCAGTATGCGTCAAATATCTTTGGTCAGAATATTCAGAACATGTTTCAAACTCCACTTATAAACGAAGTATTTAATTCAAACTTAATAGTATTATTAATTATGTTTTAGTTTAATGATTTAATTATATAATAAGTTTAATAATATTGTTAATTATAATTTAATTTCATGGAAGTTTAGTATTAACAGACGTTTACTGTTTGGTATTCAAATGTATTATGATTTCATTAATTCATTTAACAGTTTCTGATTTAATTAATAAAATGTTGATTTTCAAATTCGTTCACTCATTTACTCATGTTCCGACTTGTGAGTTTTTTTCGTTTGAACTTTAGCAAAAAGCCATTCATTCAAAACGTTTTTTCACCATGGTTCAAACATAAATAACCGAGACTTTCAAATATTTCAAAAGATTCATATTAGAGAATTTTGTAGAAAAATCGCAAGAGTTAAATTCGTACGTCAAACTGTCATCCAATTGACGCATCTGAAGGTAGTTAATTCTGACATAAAAAAGAGTTCAGGTACCAGGTTATAAACCCTTTCACTAAAAATTACGTTAGTTATCAAGCTAAGTTCAGTAGCTTGATAACTAAAGAAAATCGAGATTTTTCTAAGTCTCATTTTAATAAGGTTATTTACACAATGAGGTATTTCCCCCCTTTTTTTATCCAGTATCCATTTTCGTTTTCTATCAGAAGTTCTTTGAAAGAATGCCACCGCCAACGAGTGCCAAATCGCTTATGCGTTAGTACATGGTGTTGAGGTGTTTCAAACGTCTCTTGAAGCAATTAAGCTGTAGTTTACTCAGGGATTTTAGCTCAACTGGATTTTAGCTTTTATTTACATTTTTAAAACAATTTGTCTGGAAGAAATAAACTGCTTTTGCCCCGAACCATTATCCAGTTACTGGGTCCTAATTCTATATCACAACCAGAAATTTTACGGCTAATCATAACAGCAGAATGTAAGACATGGGAATCTTTCCGGGCATCCATATGCGGTCCCAGTGCGGTCACCTGACGTACAAATGACCATTTATTCCACATGTGAAACGAAAATTTTATATCAGCAAACCTTGTAACTCCATATTTCCAAAATATTTTACACATGTGGAATATTCATAAGCCTTATTTATTGTCATATTTTATTCTTTCTTTTAGAAAGAGATTTTTCTTACACGAGAGTTAAATCTGTTTTGCTTTCGGATGTACTGAAAGCGTGCTTCAACAAAACGAACAGCGCATTGATAATGAAAGCCTTCGTTGACATGTAATAATACATTCACGAAGAGAATTAAACGACCTCCCGAATGACGCTGATCGTACCCCAGGAATTTCTGAAATTTTTGCTGGCGAAGAACCTTTGTCGTTTAACAATTGTAGAAAAACTGTACAACTCAGCGATTTATCTTTTGTGATTGGTTTTCAACAAACTAGATCGAAGCCATCCGTCCACCGCGATATATTAGAATTCGTGTCTAGCGAGCAGAGGCTGCATGATATCTAACGTATTATACATCGTAGCTTTCGAAGTACAACATTCAGGGATTGTTGGACAAAAATTAGATTTTCTTAATATTTTCCCGATTTCTTAATCATTAAGATTATAATATCCAGTGTGGCAAGATCCTTTGATTTTGCTTTGTATCAATTCGGCAGTAGTAAGAAGATCATAGCTATGACGCAAGGAAGTCAGATTATGATTGTTATTTGCAGACAGCTTTAAAGAAGACATAAGTTGAAATTGCAATAATGAATTGAAATTACAACAATAAAGTCGATTAGCCTTACTCAGATCCAAGGGGTGCAAAATGCACTCAAATTTACTTCGATTCTTGAACAATTCCAAAGCCTTAATTAGTGCATCAGCAAAATTTGAAGGCTTTTCTAAAGTTTGTTGCTTCATATCTGAGTATATCAGCTAAAAATATCCGTTCAGGCTGTGGAATATGGACCAACAAGTTCAGAGCAAAATCTCAAGCAAGAACTTTTAAAGATATTCTCTTCTTTCATTTTCGTTAGGTACTGCTTGGACAGGTTTTCTAGTTGAACTAGAACTGACTTGTTGCTCCTGCTATTTGTATGCTATTCACGATGCCTTAAAAATACCCATAATTGGGCATCCGATCAACGAGATGGACTCACAAGAATTTATGTATTGTGCCACATTTTAGGCACTACTTGCCACTTTAATTGTCTCCACATAAGCCCTATATCAAATTTTAAAGATGGACTTTGTTGCTAAGTCATTTACTGATTTATAGTTTCGATGAGATATTTTCATATAAAAAGAAATGTCCCTTTCTCTCACTCTAAAAATTGTGTAAAACCATTACCCCTGCTCCTCACTTTCGAGAGACACTGATTCTGGGCTTAAGTAACGCGATTTTTACTAAGTATTGTGGTTATCAACAGAGCTCACGATGAAGCATTGATTTGAAACCACGATAAAAATTGACATCATGCAGAGCATTGTCAGCATCAAGGTTTATTATACTCCAATATTAAGTTATAACCATTAACCTAACATGACTCATATTTCAAAAAATGATAATGAAACTGGAGGTCTAGAAATCGTGTATCATTGAGGGGGATCTTTATCGTAACACTCCCATTCGTTAAGTAAGACGACGGTTTGATTGAAACAAAAACGTGAGGTAAACAACTTCTTGATACAATCATCAAGGTACTTTCTAAAACTTTCGTTTAAACCAAGCCGTCGCCTTATGCATGATATAATACCACAAGAAAATATACCTCAAAACGGAATTTTTTTACAATTTTCCTTGCAGATTTCCAGTCATTGTGTTCTGTTACTTCTGGCAATTTTACTGTCTTGCAGTATGGCAATTGCAAACAACAACCACACATGGACAGAGTCCTTGTCCATACTTCCCCGGAATCGGCGCATAGCCGGAAGCACTAAAGTCTGGCGAAATCCTTCCCGTTTTCCAAAACAACTAACTCACAATATACCGAATTGTCAACTTCATGAGTATCCAGTGAAACAAGACATATGGTACGCTGAGTATAAGAAGGAAGAAAAGATTATCCGTTGTGTACAAACGCCTGAAAAAGACAGAAGAAAGAATTACACAATTCAACCAAAGTTTTGTAAGGATAGAATCCCAAGGTGGGTCCCGGTCAAAAAATGCAAGGATGGTTATAATCCTATGAATGTTGAAATCGATGTAATTTATGAGAAAAGCAACAATATGTTAATGGCGAAAAAAGAAAACGTTACTTACGATTGCATGTAACTTCATGAAATTTAGTTCAGATAATAAAATAGTTACTATGTCATAATGTAAACTGCATATAAAAATTGTCAATTATTATCACATGATCATTAGTAATTACTCCTAAGATGTTAGCTGGTACAGACATTAAACCCAAATTTAATTGAAAGCTTTATGTTGTGAGAATTGCAGTTTTAACATTCCTTTTTGTGGCTGCTGACTTTCTGGTCTGCAGTCATGCAACTATGATATCGAAACGTTTTTATGTTACAACCGAATGATTAATCACGAAGTTTAGTCCTTTTCATGTTACCTACATTAGGATAATTCAGAAAAAGTATCGAAACCTACTTATAAGGCTAGAATCGAAATGTTGTGAATGTTCGAGGATTAGGGTTGGTCTTAAAATATTCTCGTGGACTTGAAATGAATTAAACAAGCCGCCGGTTGTCAGTTAACTCGATAGTTCGGGAATTACCCGGAAACCTGAAGATGCCTGCTCGAATTCCAGTTAAGTCAACTCAGTTTTTTTTTTCCAGTTGACTTTCTCTGAGTAGATTAATCATTAAATTTACTTTTCATGTTACCTGGAGGATTATTCTGAAATAAACTACAGAACAGTACCGTATTAAGTCGGATTGGATTTCCATGGAGTATTGCCGCGACGTTAGTGTTTTATTTTGATTGGCTAATTTCAAACTGTTCTACTCACATGAGACTTCGTTAATGCTAATTCGCTTTGCTCATAGTAGCAAACCAAAAAGGAACATGGTGGGGATCAACGGATCATAACACTTCTGAGAAAAGGAAAAACAAGGTGTGATTGTTGAACTTTATTAGTTAATTAGAGTTGTTAACTTTACTTAAAATCGCCTATCATTATGTTAAACAGCTAGTCTGCAGTACCTGCGTTTATTGAAAGGGAAATTTAGAGAGGTTGATGCTAATCGTAGCAGTAGATTTGTTGAAAATCGAAGTCAACCATAGCCTAGATCCCCTAAAATACAGAGAAAATAATAGATTGTCCGTCATCAGTTAGTTATGACCCGCCCCTGGATAATTTATTCCTCACCAAACTCCGTAAGTTAAAATACCAACTGAAGTCGTGAATCGGCGAAAAAGATGTTATTTAAAACTACGAAATGACTTTCTAGGTGCTTTGAACTGGTTTCGCCTTTGAGAGCCATCTTAGTAACTGGACAGTTTATGACATGAAAGAACAGTTCTCAAAGTTAGTTCCTTGAAGTATGCAGTAGCCAACTTTTTGCAGCAACGTTTTCTCTTGGTTCTTTCTGATTTATCTGAATAAAATACGTAAAGGAACTCGATTGCACTCAGGACATTTACTAAGTGTAAATGACTTTCTTCGCTGAAGTTGAATAAATGCTGATTAGTATAAATCTCGAGACTAACCACGTTCTTGTAACCACTCAGTTGAGCTATACAATCACAGGTACGTTTGATTTGAGTAGCTTTGAAATACAAGTTCTGCGAACGGAATTGTTTTGAGCGTGCAACTTTCAAAAGTGGCTTCCCGACTTCATTCTTCCCTAACGGAGACTTCTTGGTTCAAATATTATCGTGTGGATTTTGCTGGTGCTTAATGGGAAAGTAAAATGAGGATTCGGGTTCATTCATCTCTGTAAGACGATGGCTTTTGAATATTTTGTACTGTTTAACCGGATAGCGTTCATGGTCAATTGTTTGAAAAGTAGGTAAAACACTCATCGTCCAGAAAACACTTTCAGGCCGTGACAGTCTTTGGATACTCTCTCCGCTCTCCACGCAATTATTTCATTGCTTCGTTCAGGATCGTTTTCCTTATAAAATGTCGCTCCACTGAAGATGTCGATATGTATTTCTATCTCGAAACAAAAATGCAATGCAAACAGCCACCAGGTAACTCATTGCAAAGCTACTTGGTTTTAGTCACCTAACTATCCTTCGGCAAAACAGCTGTGCGTTGCAGTCTTCCTCACTTCTCGGATGGCTTGTGGCTGATGACTTTTACCGTATTTGACCAGTAATGCTTTCATCAAGATTTTAAAACCTCACTAGAACGTTTAAAGCCATCTTCTTTGAGTAAATTTACCGTTGAACCCAGGTGCTGCTGAATGCTTAGTTGAAAATACGTAAGAGTTTCAGGTTTGTACGCTAGTTTTCTTTTTTACGGAGGTTTTAACGTGGAAAAGTACCTCTTTTACATCCCTCCTCTTGTTTTTCTTCCGGCAAAACTTGCACAAAGTGTGCTTGTATCTTGTTGTATGTTTTGTATTTTCCGATTTTTGGTCAGCAATAAAAATGCAGGACTCGTTCATGTCTTTGTTCATTTCGTCGGTTTCGCAGTTCTTTTCATCTTCGTCACCGAAGTCTTGTACCTTCGAATGAATACTTAGCAATATCTTTATCACAGCACATTATAGATATTTGTAACTAACTTTAAGATAATTTAGAATTTATCCATTTTTTAAGTCTAAAAAAAATATCAAAAAAAAATATTTAATCATGAGCTGTCCGTAATGCTGATATCCGACTGATAACCGATAGAATAGAACAGAAACATTATTTATGTTTCTGTTCTATTCTATTGACCCTCTCATTTTAAAGGCCCATCATAGCACTAGCCACGACATTTTGATATGGACAGATTTATACGCCTTAAGGTCTCCTTAATCACTGCTATGATAGTACTAGCACTGACGTCGTCAATCTTGTACAACCCAATGACATCTTGTGGCTTTAGCTCTTCATTTAGCCATCGAACGCATATAGCGAGCTGCTCCCTGCTAGATTCATCAGTGCACTCATCGGCCATGACGGAGAAAAACGATGATCTACGCAGGCAAGTTACAATTTCAAGTAGAACGGACAATGCCGTCACTTTGAGCAACTCATTCTGAATGTCGTGTCACACATACTTGTCTGTCTTTTTCTCCATCCAAGCTAGTCTGCAGTACCTGCGTTTATTGAAAAAGAAATTTAGAGAGGTTGATGCTAATCGTAGCAGTAAATTTGTTGAAAATCGAAGTCAACCGTAGCCTAGATCCCCTAAAATACATAGAAAATAATAGATTGTCCGTCATCAGTTAGTTATGGCCCGCCCCTGGATAATTTATACCTCGCCAAACTCCGTAAGTTAAAATACCAACTGAAGTCGAGAATCGGCGAAGAAGATGCGATCATTTAAATAATATCGTGAATTCTCGGCACTTACATTTGGATCAAGTTTATGAATTGTATTTTAGAATCATGATTAGGGTAACATGAAAATAAACTTTACAATTAACCTTCATAATTAACAAGTATCCCGAAGGTGCGAGTTGAAACCCCGCTCTTGTCAACATTTTTCAGTTGACTTCGGCAGTGTAAGTTATTTGTGAAGTTTCGTTTAATTATTTGTGGGAGCAACTTTTCAATTTGCACTTCGAAGAAAAATTCGTATCCTAGTCCTTTTACTGAAAGGATCATTTAGCGATATCTCAGTAATATACTGCATATTGTCCTTCACCCAAGATATACCAAATTAGTAATGATCCTTCTATTTATTTTAAATTACCTTATGCACATTTATAAAACTTTTCTAAACGTGAAATTACTTCTTTAGTAAAGCAGTATATACATACAGATATACATTGGGACCAACGTCGGTGTTTATGGAGTAATTGATCGTGTCGCGTGTAGACTTGAGAGTGACGAGACTTCTGGTGGCATGTTTCAGCTTGTTATTGAGTTTCTGCGAAAGCGAGGATCATCAATTTTAGATGGCACGGGGGAGGCTCGGTTGATAAGATTCACTTGGGTATGTCGTTAGTGATCATGGAGGAAATCCAGCTAGTATATCATCGTCGAGGCTTGCAACGACAGTATCATCTAGGTGGAAAGGGAAAAGTTGGGGGAGTTGGTTAAAGTGTCACCGGGGTGTGAAACAACCCTGGTTAATATTGGGTTTAGAAAAACGGTTAGGGTTAGTCTGAGGTCAGGTTGAAAGATTATAAGGCCATGCTTCAAAGCGTTCTTCTAAAATTTAGAATTGACGCTTTAAGCGTTTTAGAACTGTTGAAACGGCTGAATTTGGACCGATCGCTGTGGTAATTACAGTCATGTGAAGGGTGACTATTGTGTAAGGATTGCTTGAATGCTGCTCGACGTATCTTATCTTCATCTTGTGAATGGATTTTGCCGACGTCTGTCCAAAGCTTGGGGAATTTTGTATTTTATTGATGCTACTGTTTGTGATCAAAGCTCGGAGCTATAGGCCCATTGCATTGATTTAGTAAGGCGGGGAGATCTGTGTGGATCATTCAAAGTAACTTTAGTTGTTCTTTAGTACTTTGAAATTTCTTGGTGGTGGGATAATCTCCACGCATGGTAGTGTACCATGGTTCCCCATTGCAGGGATATTGGCTCTATTTTCTTTCAGTTGGTTGCCATCAATCAAACAAACGATTCTTTTAAATAAAACGGCGGGACGCTCGTTCGGCTCTAAACGGACGTAATCAAAGCCGAGAAAATTATTATTATTATTTATTATTATTTAATGTTATTTAAACACGGTAGCTTTCAGATAGTCTGCTTTTCAAAGGGCCGTGTAAATTTCTACTTACAAACATTAAGCTAATATATTACATACTAATATATTACATACCTAATATATTACATACCTAGCTATTTACAAAATAAAATAAGTGAACTATTCACTGGTTGGCTAACAGATTTTTGAATGTTTTCAAGGTCTTTGTATTAATATTGTTTACTATATGTTCATCTAACCTGTTCCAACACACAGCTCCTCTGTAGGAAAAACTTCTCTTTAGGAAATCAGTTTTTGGCTTATTTAGTATAAGTTTGATGTTATTACTCCGTTAGTTATAATAGTGGTTATCACATTGGTTGAACAATTGTGACAAATAATTTGGTGCTAAACCCTTAAGTATTTTGTACATCATTATCAATTCACGTTGATTCAAAGTGTTGATGACGGGAGACCATTTTAAGTTATTAAAGATTTCGACTGATCGAATTTCACATGTAGATCCAGTAATAATCCTAGCTGCGCGCTTCTGCCGTTTGAATAATTTATCTATATTAGAATTGTTACCATCATGCCATACAGTAGAACAATAATTGAAATGGGGCAACACCAGTGCATTATACATGGTGATTAAAGTATCTTGAGGTACAAACTGTTTAGCTTTTTTTAACAAGCTAAGATTTCTAGATATAGTTTTGCATTGCCCGTCATCGACTCAAGAAAATCAACTCTTCTTGTGCGGCGTTTTGTCTGTGGTACATCTTCGCCGTCGTTTCCAACGCTGCGTAATGGAGTACACTCCGTTTTTTAAACCTGGTAAAGATCAGATCAATCAAAAGTTAAGCAAAGTTTGGGTCTAATGATAATGCGTTCTTTGTAAGAAACCGTTGTTTACTTGTTTCGGGGCGCGCGTAATTGCCATATTGATAACGTACAATGCATAGTAGAATAAAACAGAACGCAAGAGAGTTTAGGACGTTCAGTGATTAGTTTTCAGTTGAGTAATCAGAGCTTTAAGCAAAAACGGACTCTTCGCTGGCTTTTTACCTTCTAAAGTGAGTCACCTTTTCACATGTGGATGTGGATAAATTCCTCTGTGTCAGACTTATAGGATTGATGAAAATAGTTTACTGCTGCCACCAAGCTAGTCAAAAAGGAAGAACTTGAGTCAATTTCAACACAATTTTTTGTTTCAATTTTCAATTTTTGTTAACAAATAAGACAGTAAACCCATCAAATTGCAAGCAATGGTCTAGCGTCGTTACTTACAGTTAACTGTCAACTATGGCATATGTGACGCAATGCTTTTTGTTGTTGCCATTATAACAGTCAAACGCCTTTTTGATGATTTAAACAGAAATTGTAATGTTAGCTTGATGGAAAATAGTCCAATGAGTCTAAAAAAAGCAGAAGACATATGTAATATATATGGTCTTAGAAATTCTAAACTTTGTTTGAAGTCAACGGTTCGAGACATATTTTTTCCTTTATCAAGATAACATAAATATGACAATTTGTCAATTTATCTAAAATATTCGCCTTTAATTCACATACGTAATTTTACAATGTTAAAATGCAAATTCTTCAAAAGTCATTCAGTAAAATCGCCTTTGTTTCAGTCTTGCTGTCACGTTTGGACTGGCTATTGTGCCATCGTACCGTAGAATAATAGTCTGTGATTGTTCTGTGGCGCAATAGCACATTGGCTAGTCCAAGTCTGTGCTGTACAAAGGAATTGAACTTAAACGCCCAAAATTTTTCTCCAATGGTTGTTTTACTTTGGTTTCACCAGCCGTAAGAAAACATTTTTGGCCCTATATATAAACTCCTTTCTACCACAAGGTAGTCCATGAGAAATTTTGGAGAGTGATTGGAATAACGATCATTACTGCTCTATTTGTATCGGTAGGTGCACGAGTACGGTGCTATTAGTAACACAAGAATATTCGCCATATAAGCTGCCGTAGGAATAGAACCCTATTTGCAATATAAGATAACGTATCCAAAATGGCAGCTTTTACCATTAACACAACTGAAAACAACTACGTGGATGCTTTTCAGTTATTTAGTAGTTTACATATGTTCTAAAGAGCACCTAAGTAACCACGAATTTCAAATATACCACAATTTTTTTTAATGTAGACATGTTTTGGCAAACTTATGGCATCTTCAGTACACGATATGACTAGCTAATTTACATTCGATGTGTGTTATGCTATATGGTGATTAAAATGACAGGATATGACAGGTCTCGCTGTTGATGAGAGGAATTACAAAGCAAAAGTGAGGTGATATTTACAGAAATAATTAATTACTGGTAGAAGAGAAGCGGAAGGATAGCCGGTGTTATTTATTGTAATCTACCACACTGTCCTTCCGTTTCTCTTCTATTAGTAAATAACTATTTTTATAAATATCACCTCACTTATGCTTTGTAATTCCTCTCATCAACAGCGAGACCTGTCATATCCTGTCATTTTAATCAGCACATTGCATAACACATGTCGAATGTAAATTAGTTACTCATATCGTGCACTGAAGATGGTATAAGTTTGCCGAAACATGTCTACATTAAAAAAAAAAGTCGCATGTTTAATATTTGTCGTTATTTAGTAATTGGTTCACTGTTCTCTAAGGTAATTCAATATTTGTATGAAAGCGAACATAGAACGAAGAGTTCGGGTACTTGTATTCTGAAAGCATAATCAGGGAAGCTAGCAGTTGGGTGCCGCAGTTAAAGTTTAAGTGGAATTTAATTTTTATCCGCGTGCTGAAAATAGAGAAATGTGTTGTACAACTCTATACATATTTACAACTATAATTGATCGGAAATCCTTTTATGGGAATGAGAATAACATCCGTCTGCAACGGATGTTATTTCAGGTGATTGTCCTTGGTTGTACTAAAAACATCGTTTCTCATTTATTTCCTCTGAAAAGCCTTTGCATGGGTTCACAATCAACCTATACTACAATTGGCCGATTTCCATCCTCACTGAAGTCTCAACGCTGCATTCAACACACTGGCATTTGTTCCTTTGTATGGACATGCATGATTACTACCAACTATAATATAACTCCAGATTTATGGTGAAACTAAAACCATTTTGGAATCACTGCATTTTGTTTTAGGACAAGTTTTTTAAATTTGCAAGCGCAGAACCGACAATCCAACCAATTCACACAAGTATAAGTCGACGTTACAAAGAAATAACTGTACGAGTTCATTTTACTTACTTTTGCTGCATGAACTATGGTTGAACACTGCTTGCTTTCAGTTTGGAACAAATTCAAAAAGTCTTTCACTCTCATTGGAAATTTCCACATTCTGAAAACGTAGTCTCAGAAAATTAAGAATCTTTCACTGCTTTCTGTCCATAGGATTTTATGTCCAAAAGATTTTATGCAGTTTTGTCGAGTGATATTCTTCAATGGGCAAAACGTTATTTTACAAAAGAATGACTTTTTTTATCATTAAACGCATTACACGCAGCGTTAAATGTCATTCTCTTAGACTAAATTTCATAATACCCTGAGGTTGATTCTGAAATAGAATTGAAACACTGCACATCCATCCTCATGGATAGGGTTAAGTTGTCGCGAGAATATCTCGTGCACTTAATTTGGATAAAAACTCGCCTCCAATCCCTGTGGGCTCGGTAGCTCAACGGGTAGAGCGGCAGACCGGTATCCCGAAGGTGCGAATTCAAATCAGCAGCGATATATAGGGGGGGGGGCAGAGGGGCGACGGCCCCCGGATATTTCGGTCGGAAAATTTAGCGCTTGTCGGAAAATTTGAGGAAGGATACTTTACTATATTTCGTTTGCTGAGAAGTCAAAAAACCTTCAGGATTAAAAACGTCAAAAATTGGACATTTGCAGATTATAGAAATGATGCAATATTATGGTAAATGAAAATTTGAAACAAATTTAAACATCTTTAACCCAAACCGAACGTTTTCTTTCGAACTATGGTAACTGTCTTCCTACAAATTAGCGTGGGAAAATTCATTCCTCGCGGTTTGGGTTGACAGGCGCCTCGTTTTTAATTCATTTAGCGGCATTTTATTTGCATTAGCCCAGGTCTCTACTTCGAGCCAAAAATAATTTAAAATGCTCCATAGGTCACTCCTATGGCATCAATATCAGCTGAAGACATAAGGGTGGTATCATCGGCATACAGATCAATTTCAACATCAGTAGACTGAATGTGAAGTGGCTAGTCATTAATGTACAGTATAAAAAGTTAGGGTCCCAGAATACTCCCCTGTGGTACACCATGTGGAACACCCCGGCCGGTAGAGTCCTCCACCTAAGGAAACAAATTGTTGTCTTCCTTGTAAATATGATTCAAACCATTTATAAGAGGTTTCACTTATTCCGTACGTTTTTAGTTTCATTAAAAGAAGTTCGTGATCCACCATATCACAAGTTTTACAACAATCTATCAAGATCAAACTGCTGACGCGATTTTTATCTACATTTAGTAACAACTGGTCAACGATCCTCATAAGCGCCGTCTCTGCACTATAATACCTCCTGAAGCCAGACTGTTGCGAATACAATTGGTTGTTTTCAATGAGATATCTATAAAGACTTTAATGTACATGTATCTCTAATATTTTGGACAGCGTAGGTAAAACAGACACAGGACGGTAATTACCAACGTCATCGTGGTGACCAGATTTATGTATAGGTGTTACCTTTGCCGTCTTCCATCGTTGTGGACACACTGTTGATTGTAAAGAGAAATTTAACAATTTCACTACCGATAGGGCAATCACAGGTGCAGCAATCTTTAATGTTCTTGTACTAATCTTGTCCACTCCCATTGCCTTATTTGATTGTAAACTCGCTAGATTTTCCAATACAAATTCAACCTTAAACGGTTGAATAGAAAAATTTTTGTCTTGAGTTTTCCTTAAACTGACAAAATTTTCCAATTTTGAATTATCAAATGGCACTTGTGGGAGACCGTCTCTCAATTGTTCAGCAATAGATGAAAAGTAAACATTAAATTTATCAGCTGAATTTCTTTCGATACTATCGTCATCAGGCATTTGTTTTACTGTTTTCTTTCTAGTATCGGACCCAATTAATGACTTAATAATTTTCCACATACTCCTAGAATCATCTTTACTGTTTTCAAAGCAATTACTATAAATTTTATATTTGGCACTTTTTATCATATTAACCGATTTATTTCTCGCTGATCTATAGCTATGCCAATCAGATGTATTATTTGTACTTCTTGCAACCTTCAATAAAGTATCCCTTATCTTAAGTTGATTAATAATAGCCTTCGTCATCCATGGCACTTGCTTTTCTCGAGAAACCCGCTTCTCTTTCCAGGGATAATGAATGTCGAGCGTTTTATTAAATAGTGTTTCCCACGTATCCAAAATATCGTCCATTTCATCAAAAACAAAAACAGTGTTCCAAGGTAATTCAACAAGTGTCTTCTTAAAACCATGTTCATTAAACCGCTTGATATCACGATAAGTGATGGTAATTGGTTTGTCAGATAACTTGGAAGAACCCTTTGTCTTTTATAAGCGCACAGCAAATAGTGGAAGATGATCAGCCAAACCAGAATCATAAATTTTGACATTTCTGATTCTCTCGGGACAATTCGACAACATAAGATCTAAACATGTTTCGCTAATTGGCCTCGTTTATTTACCAGCTGTTTGAACTCCATACTTGAGAGAGCCTTTATAACCCGGTGTCTTTTAAATGTTTGTTTATGGAAGTCTATATTGAAATCCCCCATAATAATAATTTCTTTATTCAGTGGGTAAATTGGTTCAAATATCTTAACTATGTTTTCATCCATTTCTTTTGCATGTGATGGAGGACGATAGATCGCTGCAAACAAAGTCGATCGCTTGAACTTAAATGAGCAGACCTCCAACCAAACTGCCTCAAGCTCGGAGTCCTCTAAGTCAGTCCGCCTTTTATGCGTTAACTCATCGTTAACAAAAACCATAACACCACCACCTTTCTTTATGCCTTTCCTGTCTCTCCGATACATAGTAAAACCCGATACTTCAAACAGGGAATCAAGTGTGCTTTGCTTAAGAAATGTCTCGTTAAGTGAGAGTATATCAATCTGCGGGACATCTCGCTTTAACAAGAAAAGCTTAATCTGATCGAATTTTGTCATTGTTAAACGATTTATGTTCCAAGACCCATATCGTAAACCTTTATCACCAAGCTTGATATCAAAATGTGAATGAGGATCACAGTAATAATTGTCCCCTTCTGAAACTAATATACAATCTTCAACCTTACCGGGTGAACGCGACCCGTCAGAAATGCCATCCCAAGATGAAAAAGAACAGTTTACAGCATGGATTTCTTTATTTGATCCGTATGTGGGACCAGGGTTAGAACTTACATCTCCTGCTAGCATAATAAGACCAATAGCGGTAAGACAAGTTCTTGTTATGAAAACACCAGCTCGAAGCTTCATCGATGACGAAGGTTAGTCACCATTAGTTCAAGAACGCCGTGGAAGTCCAGAATTTCGGCTCGGAAATTGCTTCATATTTATTTTGAAAGCAAAAAATAAACTACCATTGTTATCAAGTTGTTCATGATCACCTCTGACCTTCCAGGTCGTAACTAGAAATACGTGCACGCAACAACCCCTCGCTCATCCTTCCAATATATCTCTCGAGAATCCAAGTAACATTGATAATTTTTCAAAATTCTCAAAAAGACAAATCCTCCTGACTATAACTGGAAGAGGACATGCAATAAAAAAAATCCACACAGAATTTGGCCCCAAATAAACAACAATCCAAACTGGAAATTATTTTATATTTAAACTGCCTATAGTCATATTTACGTTTAAAATTTTAATTCTGCTTTATTAAAACAAAAAGTTCGGTGAGAATAACGTTCAACGGCTTAACAAATGGTAAGATGTCCATCCTTACAATTAAATAATTAAACAACGAATGATAGGATCAATACCCTGAATTATTTGCGGGATTATGGTAATTCGTGTCATTTTCCAATTAGACTTGTCACTCATTTTACCTTAAAGAAAGATTATTTTATTAGATGACTAGACTTTCAGTCTTAAAACTGGACCATTCTCATAGGTTATCAAACGGATACCGGCATTGCGGACAGCTCATAATTGAATATTTTTCTGACATTTTTTTGACTTAGAAAATTGATAAATTATACGTTACCTCAAAGTTGGTAACAAATGTCTTTAAGATCTGCTATGATAAGGGTTTATGCTAAGTATTCATCCGGAAGTACAAGACTTTGGTGACGAAGATGAAACGAATTACGAAATCGACGAAGTAAAACAGAAAACATGAACGAATTCTGCAGTTTTATCGCTGACCAAAAATCGGAAAATACAAAACATAAAACAAAATGCGACAAGCAAAACCTTGTGCAAGTTTTGTCGAAAAAAGAACGAGAAGAGGGAAGTAAAAGACGTACTTTTTCCAAGGCAAAACATCAATAAAAAAGAAAAATGGAGTATAAACCTGCAACTCTTGCGTATTTTCAACTATGTATTCAGTGGCACCTCAACACAAAGGGTTCAACGATAAATTTACACACAGACGACTTTAAACTTTCTTGAGAGGTTTTAAAATCCTGATGAAAGCATTACCGATGAAATACCGTAAAAGTAATCATGCACAAATCACTCTTGAAGTGAGAAAGAGTGGAGCGGACAACTGTTTTGCGAAGGATAATTTGGTGACCAAAAACAAGTAGCTTTGCAGCGAGTTACCTGGCGGCTGTTTTCCTGGCATTTTTGTTTGGAGCCAATAATACATCCTAATGTCTTCAATGGGGTGACATTTCATTGCGAAAAAAATCCTGATTGAGGCAATGAAATCTTTGTGTGGAAAGCGAAGAAAGCATCAAAAGACTGTCATGGCTTGAACTTTCCTCATTTACAAAGTTTTGTCATGGTGTTGAAATTAACAAACTTCATGCTCACTGGAGTGTTTATAAAAATGCTCCTATTTCTGATTTTATTTAATTTTCTAGTTCACCAAATGTCCGAATATTGAAGTGTTTAGTTTCATACAGATACGATGAACCATTACGTGTCAAGAGCGTGTTATATTTTGCTAATTTTCGGCTGATGAAACGTCGTCTCTGACTCGATGCAGTATTTCACGTTTAACCTCGAAACGAAATCCATTTGGAAAGTTTTATCGTGATTTTAAAATAAAATTCACCAGAGGGATTATCCAGACGAAATATGAAGAAATCCGAAATTCAATGTTTGTCCACGAGTTCTCGATATTTACTGACATCCGCTCTTAACAAGCACTTAAGACATATATCGCTTACATCTGCTATATCTAAGGTAGCAGAAGATTTTGTGGTTGGGCAATATGCTGCCCCTGCTATAATGGAAGTTATCGATCCTTATCAATTCGGTGGCATCTCGAGTTCTTCAGCAACACATGCCATAATCAGTATGATCCATACATGGTCCAAAGCTACTGATGAAACGGGCTTTGACCTTATCGATCATCGAATTCTTGCTAACAAGACTATCCAACTTTCTATGCCGTTATTTGTCAAGAAGTGGGTTATTGTTTTCTTAATGTTTCGAGAGCAGCGTGTGAAGTTGTTCATAGACTGTTTTTCGGATTGGGGTGAAGGTCAATCAAGGGTGCCCCAGGGTACTAAATTGTGATTCTGGTTGTTTATCCTGATGATAAATGATTTGAACCGCACCAAGGAGATAAATGGAAGTGCATTGATGATACCTCAATTTCAGACGTTGTCCCTAAAAATAGCACAAGTAACATCCAAATTGCTGTTCAGTTGAACCAAGCGGAAGTTGCAGCATCTGATATAGTTATGTTTTATTCAACATGTATTAGACCTATTTTAGAGTACAGTTGCCAGGCTTTCCATTATGGTTTACCAGAATATCTTTCACTTGCAATCGAACTTGTTCAAAAGCGCGTGCTATCAATTATATACCCTAGTGCTGGGAGTTACACTGGTCGTTTTCAAATCAGCAGTCTTGACTCATTGTATAATAGGCGTAGAGTTGCTTGCATGAAATTATTTAATGACATTAAAGACAACTCTGATCGCAAGCTATTTTCACTTTTACCACCTAGATATATTCCAAACTATAACTTAAGGCGATCAAGAGATTTTGTTTATCCTAGTGTTAAGACAGAGATTCAGTAGCACATTTATTCCAGCAAGTGTTAAAAACGATTTTAAATATAAATGGATAGTTAGTTTTGATATTATAGGTTTTACATATTTTAATTGTATAGTTTTAAATGCCTTAATTGTATAGTTTTAAATGCCCTAATTGTATAGTTTTCCACCTTGTGACTCAAATTCAATTCAGCTTTTTAGCTGCTATGTTTGTCAGATTAATAAACCATCCATCCTATCCATTTTTAAATCTACTAAACTTCTGTACTCTTTAAGTATTGAGCACTCTATACTCTTCAGCCAATGGCTCGTTTCCATAAGATACCACAGAATTTTTAAGTAAGTTGAAGAAATTGGGTCATATTCCATATGGAGCTATAGTAGTCTATAGAAGCCGGGTTCTAGGACTTTTTTCTGAATTAATGAGCTCTCAAAAATTGTATCAACTTCCAGTAATTGGTGATGACGTCATCACCTGTCAATCATTCTAAAATTGTTGTGAGACCACACCCACTTTCTCACATTCTCAAAATTAATCAATTTTCTCACATTCTCAAAATTGGTCAATTTTATCACATTATCAAAATTGGTCAATTTTATCAAATTAATCAAAATTGGTCACATTCTCAAAATTAATCAAATTAATCAAAATTGGTCACATTTTATCACATTATCAAAATTGATCAATTTTATCACATTATCAAGATCGACCAATTTTTTTGTAATTTCGAAATTATTATAAATAAATGGGTAATTGTATTTCAAAAACAAAAAGTAAAAATAATCCAAATACTTCACACGCTTCGTGTATTGAAAATCATATTGAAAATTCTGAAAATAAAAAATCAAATTCGAATATTGATATAAATCTTCACGGATACCCACCAATAAATTTTAGAAAAGTTGAAAAAAGTGGTTTTAGAATTGGTGCTCATGTTGATAATGGTTTTAAAGATTTTGAAGCTGGAGCAACTTTTGGAAGAAATTCTATTCAAGAAATTAATTTTTCAGAAAATAATAATCATTTAAAATTACTAAAATCTTTTGAAAATGAAGGTAAAAATGATACAGAAAAAGATAAAATAATTGCTTCATTAATTAATTTAAAAAATGATAATGTTAAAAAACCTGAAAATGAAAATAAATAAAAATAAATAAACTAATATAAATTTTTAATTTTATAATAAAATTTATATTATAAAATTATACAAAATTATTCATCTGTGTTTTCACCTACGTCTTCATTTGTTTTTTTGGTTGGTTGTGTATGTTTTTTAACAACATGTTTTCCAACTGTAATTCCACCAGATAATATTCCAAGATATGGTAGATATGGTGATAGTTTTTCAACCACAGATTTTACATCTTTTTTTAATAATTTATCTTTTACCAACTCTTTTTCCAATTCTTCACTGCTTTCAATAGCTTCTAATCCTCCCAATAAATCTGCAAATTTACTGATTAATAAATCTGTTAAAAATACATTTGCTTTTTCTGATTGTTTAATTTCATATTCATTATAAATTTTTAATATAATTTTATCACTTGCTTTTTTTAAATTTTGAACCGATTGACTAATTTCTCCATCTTCAGATAATCTTATCAATTCTTCACGTTTTTTCATCACGTCGTGTTTCACTTCTTTTTTATCAGAGCTTGCTCTGCTTTCATCTCGCGTTTGTTTCTCTTGAGCGACCGCGGATGCATTTGATGGTGGACTGTCCATTTGCGGAATTTCTATATTTTCAGTATGTTCACTCATTTATTTTATAACCAAATGGAAAAATTAAATTTATTTCTAAACATGAATATTTTTTTGTTTTCAAAGTTTCTAAAATTTTTTCAATTTCATTGCGGTCCTGCGGTCCTAAATATTCTTGAATTATTGTCGCCATATCTTTTTTATTTGGATTATAAAATGTGACTAATTTTGAAATATTTTCTCTAAATGGTTTTGCAATTGATGTGAGTTGTTGTGTAATTACAACAACAGAAAGATTATAGTGTCTAGCGCTAAATCCTAATTTAACCAATTCACTTGTTCTATTTTTTACATTTTTTCCACTTGCACAATCATCAAGAATAATTAAACTTTTGGTTCCTTTTGAAAAATTTACTATAAATTTTAACCAATCTTCAACGTTGTCTTGATCACAAGGAATAGCAATAAAGTCTTCATCTTTATCATATTTCCAATTTTCATAAGTTTTATTCCATTCAAATGTAGGACAAATTAGAAAAATATAATCAAAATAATTTTTATATTCATTTTCTATAAAATCCAAAAGATATTTTGTTTTTCCACAAGCAGTCATTCCAACAATTATGATATTAAATGGTTTAATTTCGTTATTCATGTCATTCATTTCATTGATGTCATTCATTTCATTCATGTCATTTAAGTTGTTCATTTTTTATTTTTGATCTTGTTTTTTAAAACTGAATTGAAGATAAATCTTTATTTACAATATTTAACAACCCATCACTTATTACAAATACATAACACATTACATTTGCTTTAGTAGCAGTCTTTTTAATTTCCAACATTAACCCAGATTGTGTGTTTACCAATTTTTTTCCAGTTCCATAAACAAAATTGTCGTCTAATGTTCTTAAATCAATACATAATGCGAAAGAGTCTTTGTAGAATTTTTCAATATCCATAACTGCATCACATTCAAAATAATTACATCGAAATATTCTTTTTGCTTCTTCAAAAAATCTTCTTTTGGGAAATCCTTGGGAATAAACACTATTTGGAATTCCTTCAACACTAATTTTTACATCTGTTATATTTGGGTAAACAAATTGTTCACTGTCTGTAACAGTTTTATTTCTAAATAACAATACAACCGCTTTCATACTTTTTCGTGGGATATTTATGGTTTCATTGTGTAAAGTAGCGTTTTTATCCCATTCTACTGTTTTCATCAAAGTTACATAATTATATGACAATGATCTTCCTGTTGTGTAATTTGTTAAAATATCAGTTGCTAAATCTTGATTTTCAATAGTTTCATATTCCAATTCTAAATTTTCTAATTTGTATCCTGCAACACTTTCTCCACTTTGTGCAACCATAATTTCACTTGCTTTTGGGAAAGTTAAAATATATTGAAAATTATTAATCATACCATACGGAGCATATAATCCATGGTCTACAAGAATTTTTTCCAGTTTTAAACATTGTTTTGTTCCATAAATGTCAAACATTAACTTATCAGAAACTTTTTCGGTATTTCCACTTGTTGCTCCACTATCGTCTTTTGAAATTAATTTTCTAAGGTTTTCTCTCCCAATACCATACTCAACCATATCTTCTCTTTCGAATTTAGTTTTCCAAAGATCTTTGTAAATTTCCAAAATAGATTCTCCACTATTATCATAAACAATTTCACCAGCAAATTTTACAACTAATCTTTTTTTTAACAATTTTGATAAATTATTTAAAAACCATGACTTTGTATTTGAATTTTTAAAATTAAATAATAATCTTAATGAATCAGGTACAAGACACAAACTAGGGTTTAATTTTGGGATATCAATATAAAGGTCTTCTTCTGGATTTGCTGAATTTGGATTTAAAGTTACAACACGCCTTGTTCTGGTACCTTTAATTTCACTCATTTTTGATCTTTTATATCCTGGATATAATTCGTTTTCTCTATTCATTTTTTATTATATAGGAAATACAAAAAATTTTTTTTTAATCTTTACCCTTTTTATTTTTCTTACTGCTGTGCTGAGACCTTCGGTCGATCACTTCGTTCTAGCTCGCTTCACTCGCTTATATTCATTGTATAAAAAGTAAGCAATTGCAATAGATAATATCCATAAATTTTTAGCTAGAAAAGCAATACCTTTTGCACCCCATGCTAATATTTGAGAAATTAAATTTAAAACTGCTGAAATAACTGCACCAAAATTTTTACCTATATTTGCAATTGCTTTTGCTAATTTTCCAACTGCATTTGCGCCTGTTTTCAATGCGTTTCTTGCTCCCATAACTATTACTGTAATTATACCTGCTACAGAAATAGCAACTGCTGATAAACCAGCAATATTTTCTTTTGCCCATTTTTTAAATCTTTCTAATCTTCCGAGGTCAGATTCTTCAGCATTTTCATTTAAAATATTTATTCCTTCTTCACTAATTGGTCTTTCATTATTTTCAAGTCTCATTTTATCCGCTTGAAGTTTTGCAATTTCTGAAAAACTTTTATATATACTTTTTTGGGGTTCAGCTGTTTCTAAATCAGCTTTATCTTTCCAATGTTGACGTTCTCTATCAAATCCATCAATTTTTCCACGTATAACTTCTTTTTTTTCATTTTCTGATAAATCGGTGTAGCCGTCGCCAAGCGTGGAGTCAATACCCTCCAAATATACCAAACCTCTAAATTCTCTTAATTCATCTCTTTCAAATAATGTTCGTCTTGGGTCCTGATTATTATCAATGAATTTTTTAAAGTTATTTTCATCAATTATATTATCAATTTTATTTTGAATTTCTAAAATAGAATCATCAGTGACAGAATTAATAAATTCATTTTCAAAGTCACCATAATCATCAAGGTCACTGATTCTTTTTTCTATTGCCGACCTTGGAGTTTTTTCATATTCTTTTTTTGCTTTTTTCATATAATCATTAAATTCATCAACATATTTCTTATTTTTTCTGGTAAATAACTCTGGTTTAAAGTTCCGGTCAATATTACCAATCTTTTTACCTTTGAATATAATGGAAATTGTGCCTGTGTCATTTTCTCCAAAAAATACAGTGTTATCTAACAATATACTTAAATTTGGTCCATTTTTCTTTTCAAGAGTAACATTGAATAGTTTTTTGAAAGATTTTTTTCTATCATTAGTCATTGATCTACTCATTGCTCCTATATCTTTTTTTATATCAGGTAAACTACCAATTCTTCCACGACCAACCCTATTGAATTTACTTTTTGGATTTTCTGTGTTTATTATATTAATACTTCTATTACCGCTTGCTGACCGCAGGTCTTCAGGGTCATCTCCTCCAAAACTTGTTTCTTCAGCCTCACGGTCCTCACGGTCTTCCTCTTCTTCTTCCATATTTCTATTTCTCATTTCAATATCATCAAAACCTTCAGATATTTATTTATTTATTTATTTATTTATTTTATATTTTGAATATTTTCTCCTTCAATCCAAGAATTATGTTTATTGTCATAACCTTCCCATTTTACCAACACCATATTTTTTCCTTTGGCTTTTTTCCTTTTTAATATTTTCTCTACTTTATATAAACCACCCAGACCACTCAAGTGATTTTTATCCACAGAAGATAATTCCTGTTCATAAAATTTTCCAATAATTGGTTCTCCTTCTAAATCTTCCACTTCATACATGTTTGGATCACCTCTAAATACTTTTACAATTTTAAAAATTTCTTCTGTAAAATTTGCTTCATAACCTTTTTTAAAGATATTCTTATATTTTGAAATCCTAACAGTATCACCAATTCTGAATTTAGGTAAAGGTAAATCCCCTAATGGAGAACCATATAGTGTATTCCACACTTGGTCTTTGTTAGATTCATTTACATCAACAGGTTTCATTAATATACTACTGTGTTTAGTATTATTATAATTGTATACAAGGTTTTTCAAAACGGAGGTCCATTTATAAGTTTCATTTTTATAAAAATATTTCCACATAGATGTTTTTAAAGTTCTATTAAATCTTTCAACTATAGCTGCTTTTTTAGCAGATTTTGAAGAAAAATATTTAACACCCTCGTCACCAGCTAGTTTTAATATAGACTTTACACCAACATTATAAAATTCTTTTTGTTAGGTTATGCTCTCATGTGATATGTATATGTGTGTCTTGTAAAGTGTGTGTTAACTTCCTATATGTTTAAATATAGAAATGGTTGTAAATGTTATCGATATTATTTGTAACAAGAGCTGGGGGAAATAAACTGACCAATCATAGTTTAGCGACACGTATGTAAATAGCTGTATCATTATGTGTATCAGTTAGTTGTCGTGTGCTAGTCTTTCTTCGATGTGTGAATAAATGTATTAAAACCTCCAGACATCAGTGTGATTATTTATCATGGCCACTGCATCAAACCCAACAGGTTATGGGCCCAGGAGAGCAATAATGTTCAACGGAGATGAAAATAAGTACGAGCTATGGGAAGTCAAGTTCTTGGCGCAAATGAGACTACAAAAATTGTATGATGCGTTCGTTCCTGAGAACAGTGAATCCTCACCGAGCGCAGCAAAGAAAGCAGATGCTTTCGCAGAACTAGTCCAGTGTTTAGACGACAGAAGTTTATCCCTGGTGATACGGGAAGCTCGAGATAACGGACCAGAAGCACTCAGGATTCTGCGTCAACATTACCAAGGAAAAGGAAAGCCACGTGTTATAGCCCTATACACCGAACTCACTACATTGAAGAAGAACGACAACGAAAGCATTATTGACTACGTGATAAGGGCTGAGACCGCAGCCACCGCTCTGAAAAACGCAGACGAAGTTGTAAGCGATCCGCTTCTAATCGCTATGGTACTGAAAGGGCTGCCGACCAATTTTAAGACTTTCTCGGCGATCGTGATTCAGCGTGACAACCAAATGACATTCGCAGAGTTCAAAGTTGCCCTCCGAAACCATGAAGAAAGTGAGAAAAGCCGAAGTATTGAGACGGAGGAGAATATTATGATGTTAAGAAACAGCGAAAGGTTTGACGGAACGTGTTTCAAGTGCGGAAAGAAGGGACATCGCAAATCCGATTGTTGGTCGAAGACAGGAAAGAGTGGAAAGTGGTGTTCCATCTGCAAAACCAAGTCGCACGAGACCAAGGAATGTCGCAGCAACACGGGAAAGAGAGATTCAACAAAGAAGGCAGAAGATCGAAGAAAGGAAAACAACGATAACGGTGAACATACATTTATGTTTAATGTAAGAGCAAATTGTGATCGTGATGTTTGTCATGTCAGTAATGATTGTCTTCTAGTAGATACCGGGGCAACTAGTCATATTGTTAGTGACAAAACGAAGTTCATTAATTTTGATAAAAATTTTGATCCGGATATGCATGTCATAGAACTCGCTGACGGCAGCAAAGCTAAAGTTGTAGCAGGAAAGGGCGCGGCGAAAGTAAGGCTTTATGACGTAAACGGAAGCACGCATGAGGTAATCTTAAACAATGCGCTATATGTTCCATCATATAATCAAGATATCTTTTCGGTCAACGCAGCGATTGAAGAAGGCGGAAGCATGAATTTAGATAAGCAAAACAAGAGTTTTAGGAGCGCAGACGGCATAGTCTTTGACATAGAGCAAATAGGGCGCTTATATTACCTAAATAGCATTTCGTCTTCTAAGGATGATGCAGGGACTCTGCTAGAATGGCATAGAATTCTAGGGCACTGTAATTTTTCCGACATACGTAAATTAGAGAAGGTAGTGGACGGAATGAAGATCTCAAGTTATGATGAGAATGAATGTGAGATATGTACTCAAGGCAAGATGACACGGGCAAGGAGTAGAACCCCTGAGAGAAGAGCTACAGCCCCATTAGATCTAGTACACTCAGACTTAGCAGGACCGATCAGCCCAGAAGGTAAAGACGGTTTCAAGTATGCCCTGTCATTTATTGACGATTACAGTGGGGTGATCATGATATATTTTTTGAAGTACAAATCTGACACTATCAAGGCCACAAAACAATTTCTGGCTGATATTGCACCTTTCGGCAAAGTAAAATGTATTAGGAGTGATAATGGAGGGGAGTTTGTTGGACATCAGTTTAAAACCCTTTTGCGTGATAACAAGATTAAACATGAGACATGTGCTCCTTATTCCCCTCACCAAAATGGGACGGAAGAAAGAGCTTGGCTAAGTTTATTTAATATGGCCAGGTGTTTGATACTTGAGTCAAAGCTGCCAAGGACCTTGTGGACTTATGCAGTGATGGCATCTGTGTATATCAGAAACAGGTGTTTCAATGACCGGTTGGGTAAAACCCCTTATGAGGCTTTAACAGGGTTAAAACCTAATCTTAGCAAGATGCATGTGTTTGGTTCAGTGTGCTATGCCTATGTGCAAAACCCGAAAAAGCTTGAACCTAGAAGCAAGAAGGGGATTTTCATTGGGTATGATAAGTGTAGGCCTGCATACCTGGTATATTACCCTGAAAACATGAAAGTAGAGAGGGTAAGATGCGTAAAGTTTTTTGATAGTATACATGATGGGACTGATAAGACTCCAACGGATGATGAAATTTACCAACCTTTCTATGCAACACCTACGTCAGAACAGCCTACTGCAGAAATAGGGGGGAAACCTGAAGATTTAGAAGGGAATGACACAGTAAGGTATCCAACCCGAACCCGGAATAGACCAGCATATCTAAATGAGTATGTAGTTGACAACATGACCGATACCACAACTAAGCTTGCAGTCGACTATTGTTACAGGTTGAATGATTTACCCACTTCTTATTCAGAGGCTGTAAGTTCTAAAGATTCAGTCCAGTGGAAAAACGCCATGGACGATGAGTTTACCTCTTTAGTGGATAATAACACTTTCACACTTACTGAGTTACCCCCAAATCGTGAAATAGTGGGTGGAAAATGGGTGTACACAGTCAAAACAGGCATTAACAATGAGGAGACGTTTAAGGCTAGGTATGTAGCTAAGGGTTATTCTCAAGTCTCAGGAATTGACTATCATGAGACGTTCGCACCCACTGCTAGGATGAATTCAATCCGTGTGCTGATTCAACACGTAGTCCAAAACAATATGCAAGTACACCAAATGGATGTTAAATCGGCATATTTAAACGCACCCATTGATTGCGACATTTATGTTGAGCAACCAAAAGGCTATGAAAAATTGGGTAAGAATGGAGAAAAACTTGTTTGCAAATTAAACAAGTCGTTGTACGGTCTTAAACAAAGCGGCAGGAACTGGAATCAAACATTACACGACTACTTGGCTAGAGACGGGTTCAGCCAATCCCTTGCAGACCCATGTGTGTATTTTAAGTTCGTAAATGGGGATCGAAACAAATGTGTAATCATGATCATTTGGGTAGATGACTTAATAATTTCTGCAAGTAACTCAACCTTGTTAAAAGGTGTAAAAGAGGGTCTTTGCAAGCAATTCAAAATGAAAGATTTGGGCGTTTTACACTGGTTTTTAGGCATTGAGTTCAAATGTTCCGACGATGAGATAGAAATGAGCCAAAACCGTTACGTAGAAAAAATATTGACAAAGTTTGAAATGACCGATTGTAAACCCAAAACAGCACCATCACTTCCTGAACACGATAAATCAATGTGCATGGATTCACCCGAACTAGAGGATCCTAACTTGTATAGACGAGTTGTTGGGAGTCTGATTTACATTATGACAGGCACTAGGCCGGACTTATGCTACGTAGTTACCAAACTGTCTCAATACATGTCCAAACCAACCGTTGCATCATTAAATGCGGCAAAGCATGTCCTAAGATACCTTAAGGGGACACCCCAATTAAGTCTAACGTTTAGAAAGAGCGAGAACCCCTTACGATTGGTAGGATACAGTGATTCAGATTGGGGGGGAAATGCTAGTGACAGGAAGAGCATTTCCGGATACGCTTTCCTACTGTCAGAGGGAGGACCTCTGATATCCTGGAAAAGCAAGAAGCAGCAGGTAGTTGCACTTTCTACTTGTGAGGCAGAATATATAGCTATGGCTGAGGCAGTGCAGGAAAGTAAGTTTTTGAAGCAATTATGTTCCGACCTTGGCATAT
Organism: Heliopora coerulea; assembly: GCA_030142905.1. Lineage (NCBI taxonomy): Eukaryota > Metazoa > Cnidaria > Anthozoa > Scleralcyonacea > Helioporidae > Heliopora > Heliopora coerulea. Next base: position 269,689 of record JASJOG010000313.1, on the reverse strand, counting down.
TCTCAGATAGTAGGAGCGCGATTATCAATGCCGATAACCAGGGAGCAATCAAACTAGCAAAGAATCCAGCTTTTCATAAGAGATCGAAGCATATAGACATCAAGTACCATTTTATTAGGAGTGAAACGCAGCGCGGCATGATAAACTTAAGGTACGTTGCAAGTGAAGATAACCTAGCAGACATATTTACCAAGGCGGCAAGTAAAATCAAGCTAGATAGGTTCAGACATTTAATATGCAATTAAAAGGACATTGCGAGCAAGGGGGGATGTTAGGTTATGCTCTCATGTGATATGTATATGTGTGTCTTGTAAAGTGTGTGTTAACTTCCTATATGTTTAAATATAGAAATGGTTGTAAATGTAATCGATATTATTTGTAACAAGAGCTGGGGGAAATAAACTGACCAATCATAGTTTAGCGACACGTATGTAAATAGCTGTATCATTATGTGTATCAGTTAGTTGTCGTGTGCTAGTCTTTCTTCGATGTGTGAATAAATGTATTAAAACCTCCAGACATCAGTGTGATTATTTATCATGGCCACTGCATCAAACCCAACACTTTTCCTTCATCAAATTGAGCTACATTTGGGTATTTACCAAATCTTTTTTTAAATTTTTTAAGCAAATTTGAAACAGCTAACGTCATGTTGTAAGTATCTTTTCTGTAGACAGGAATAGCAAACGCGTATCGACTCAAAATTTCAACAGCAGTAAGAATCCAATAATAATCATCATTTTCTTTTTTATATTTTTTCATATCAATTAAATCCATTTGTATTTGATCACCCAAGTCTTTAACAAATGTTTTTTGAAATTTATGTCTTCTAGCAATTGGTTTGTATCTTGTAAAAGTATCTTGCGTTTTTAACCATTCTTGTACAATTTTTCTACTAACATTTAATCTCATGTCTTTTGCTTTTTGATAAAGTCTTTCTGCAGATTGATAACCTGTTTTAGGATTGTAATAAATATCTCTTAACTCTTGTTCAATAACAAATTCATTATCACTCACTTTGTCGTTCATTTATTTTTTATTAAAATAAATAATGAATTCACTTGAAAAAGCAGAAAAACAATATTATGGAAATGAATATGATTTTGTAGTGAATGAAAGAAAAATTTTGGATAAAAAGTTTAAAGAAAATTTTTTGAAAAAATATCTATATGCAGACATGTCAAAGTTTTATTTTGAACATGATATTAATAAAGATGGAAGTTGGGAAAAAACAATAACATATTTTAAAAACAATGGGTACATTTCAACAGACATAAATTCAGATACTTTTAAAAATGATCCAAATATGACAAAATATCTTTATATTAACAAACCCTCAGGTCCCTCCGCTAAACCAAACTTTCCAAAAATTTGGATCGCTAGCGGGAGCATACAAGAATTACCAAAAGGTAAAAGACATGTTGATTATACAGGAAAACATTATTATTGGGATAATTTTCCTACACAATATATTTTAAGTTATCCTATTAATCAGTTTAGAATTTATGTAAGCAACACAGATTATTTTCAAAGTAATTTACCTGGATTAAACATAACTACAAATGATAATGCAAAATGGTCACTTAATGAACCATATTTTCAAAGCATAATTGGAACATGGATTGCAACTTATGGATGTGGAATTTCAATCCAACATTTATTATTTTCATCTTCCATTCCAAAACAAATTACATCATTTATGAGATTTCATTTATATTTTACAGTCAGAAGAATTATGCACCAACTGAGAAATGGTGATGACAAAATCTTTTATAAATTTAATGCTGGTTTTTTAAAAGATCATTATCCAAAATGGACTTATCAAGAAATTATGAAAATAAAGAATGAACATTTAGGCCAAGACACCGTAGGTGTTGACAAATGGAAAAGATATAATCATGGTCCGGGTCAAATTAGAGATACACAAAATGATTACAAAAAATTTGTTTCAACAATTTCAGATGGTTTAACAAAAAAGGGAACTGAATTATTAAATCAATCCATTGAAGCATATCTTTATGCAATCCTTGGAGCACAAGCAAGAACAAGACAAAGTATTGTTTCAAATAGAGCTTCAGCATTGGAAACACAAAAAGTTTTTAGACAAATTTTTGAAGATTCAATTATAAATTATGATACTTCAACATGGATAAATAATATGAATACAGCAGTTTCATCAACAAATGTGGTTTTAAATACAGCTATAAGTCCAACGTTATGGTTGATTCCATCATCTTTAATAATTTTAAAAGATCCTATTGAAGGTTATAATAATAAATTAAAAGTTTCTGATGAAAATATGGTTTTTGGAATTAATGAAAATTTAAATTACTACGGTTCCACTGGGTCAAAAACCCACAAAACAAAATTACAGGGAAACGAAGTAAAGAAAAATGAAATAAATAAAAATGACAACAAAAATAACAATAAAAATGAAATAAGTAAAAAAGACAACAAAAATGACAACAAAAATGAACCCAAAGAAGATTTGAAAAATGTGTTAAAAGACATATCGAGCGAAGCTCTCATCGGACGAAGTCCTCAGGACCACAGGTCCAGCACCAGAGGTCCTGCAAAAACACCCATTGGGTCAAGTGAAAATTTATGGATTTTATCTTTTGCAATAGTTGGAGGAGTTTTAATTTCAAAATATATATTATAAAATAAATGACAATATCTTTAAAAATTTTTATCCCAAAAAATGAAACCGGTGACGGTAGTGAAAAAACAATTGCATTAGACGAACCAATAATGTTAAACAATTGTTCAGAGATTTTTGTAAAATCTATAAGTATTTTTTGGAATTATAATAATTTGGATGCAAATATTCATCATTATACATATGATGGTACAAAAATTGGATTCAAAGATGGGTATTATACTTTTAATATTTTAAAAACAGAATTTGAAAATGTTGGAAAAATAGAACTGGAACAAATTGATTTTTCAGGAAAATGTACAATAAAATCCGATAAAACATTAAATTTACAAACATTTGCACCCATACTAGGATTTCCTGTTAATAAAGTTATATCTCCAAATACATTAACTGAAAGTGACAATGAAGTAAATATCAACAATAATTTGGAATATGTAAACATAAGTTGTAACATGATTGACAAAAGTAAAAATTTTGTAAATGGAAAAAAAAGTGACATTCTTATACAAATTCCAATAACAACACAACAAACACTAAAAGGTAGTATTTCTAGAATTTATCCTTCCTCCGAAGACAAAGGAACGGGAAGGGTTAAATTATCAAATGGAATTTATAATGAAATAAAATTCAAAGTAGAAGGAAACAACGACAGTTCAATTGGAAATGTTTTATTAGAAGTCAAAATTAAATAATTTTGTTATTATAAAATAAATGAGTTTATTTTATGGATATGAAAACAAACATGAATCTTTAAAATCTGATGTAACAGGAAAGCTATCTACTACAGGAGGAGATATGAAAGGAAACATTAACATGGGATCACATCATATAATAACATCAGCTGATCCAACAGAAAATTCACATTTAGCAAGAAAAAAATACGTTGATGACCATGTCTCAAACCATACATCAACTTCAGCAGCAAAGCTGTTTCTATCAAAAACAGGAGGAACAATGACGGGAAATATAAATATGGGAAATAATAAAATTACAACAAATGCGAATCCTATAAATGATAAAGACCTTTGTAGGAAGAAATACGTTGACGACCGTATTGACGACAAAGTCGCCGTTCTGCATGATAATTTAAAAATTCTTAAAAAAGAAGTAAGTTTTTCAGTTTTTAAAGATAATTTTTCTTTGAAATTTCATAATTTATATTTTGTTGAATATAATTCAATTTATGATTTATTGTTTGAAAGAAATGGAGGAAAAGTAAAAGAAATAATTGATTATGGAATTGAATGAAATAATTTCAAACAAACAACAAAAAGTCTTCAACCTTCCTTGTGTTTAGAAAGTGAAAAAGAAAATAATAAATATTTTTTAAAATTTACCAACGGAAGAATGACATCGGGGTCCAACATTAATCCAATATCAGGGAAAAAAGATATTATAAATGTTTTTGTTGTTTATAAATTGAATTCTGTTCCTTCATCTGGTGGTAGTTGGTTAAAAGAAGCAATTTTTGGACATGACAACGGAGGTTATGATAAATTTGTATGTTTTGCAAATCCAACTACAAGAGAATTGATTATTTCTGGAGATAGTTCTGATTTTTTTATCTGTATTGGTTCAAATAATGCAAATCATAAGGGTCCAATTGCTCCTTATAAATCAAAAGCAAATGCTGGAACCTTGAATAAATGGATATGTCTTTCAGTTCATTGGGATATGTATACAACACCAATTAATAATAAAAGTAGTGTTTATTGTAATGGAAAAAAGTTAACAGATTTTACGTCAAAAACTGTTTCAGGAAGTACAAATTTAACAATTGGTGATTTAAAAGACGCTACAGCTTCTCCTTTTGATGGATCGATATCTTTCTTTTCAGTTTTAAAACATGAAAAAATGACAGAAAAAGAAATTTTGTTTAATCATTATGTTCTTTGTAATTTATATAATGTTGAACATGATCCAATAAATATATGAAAATTAAATTTAGGTAAAAATAAATGAGTGTTATATTTGATGACGATTTTAGTTCAAAACCACAAAGTGAAAAAAATTTCTTATTAAATGAATTTGATAAAAAATTATCTTTAACAGGCGGAACAATGTCTGGAAATATTGTAATGGGAAATAATAAAATTGAAACAACTTTGGATCCTACAGGTGATAAACATTTAACTAGAAAAAATATGTTGACGACCAAGATGAAACAAAATTATCCCTGACTGGTGGAAACATGACAGGAGATTTGGATATGGGAAATCATCATATTCTTCATGCAGCAAATTATTCTCCTTCTTCTAATAATCATGTTGTGAATAAAAAATACGTTGACGACCGAGTGACACCAAATACAATTGCAAATATTTATAATTTACAAATGGATGATGAAGGAATTTTTGATGTGAAAGATGATGTTAATTATATAGATTATACTGGTAGCAACACTGGAAGTGATAAAAAGGTTGAAAAACTTTTAAATTTGTCAAGAAAAAAAGATTGGATTTTCAAACAAGATGATACAAACAAACAACCATTTTTCAAAAAATCAGCAATTAATAATAATTTTTATTGTGTTCAATACCTTGGATCAAACAGTAACAATTTACATTTAACTTGTGAAGAAAATATTTTAAGCAATCAATACTTGAATTTTTACTTTGTATATGGTTTAAAATCATTAAATTCATCTAACAATGAGGTATTGTTGTTTAAAATAACAGATAATGAAACAGTAAGTCAACCAACTCCTTTTGATTTTGGTGTTTCTTATCGTAATTCATTATTATATATCACAAATTCATCCACGTCTGCAATTTCAAATAGCAGATGGCAATTGAAAGCGAATGCAACTCAAATAAACAAATTAATATGTCTTTCTGTTCATTGGGATCAAGGTAACCTCAGCGGTGTTAAAAAAGGAAATCTTTATGTAAATGGAAAAGAAATTGTTTCTTTCTATACAAATGCTAGAAAGTATCACACTCCAAATATGAAATTTTATCTTGGATCAACAAATAAAGACTACGGAAAAATGGATGGAGAAATATTATATGTATATGTTGCAACAAGAAAAATGAAATATCCAGAAATTGTTTTAAATCATTATCTTCTTTGTAAAAAATATAGTGTTGATTTTGACGAAGTTGAAATATTAAAATATATATCTAAATAAATTTTAAATAACGCTTGCGCTCAGCTACTATGTTTTGAATAAATTTTAAATAACTTTGAATAACATTTGTTTTATTTAAAATTTACTTGGGTTTTATTTAACTTTTATTTAGTTTTATTCATAAATAAATTTTGAATAAATTTTAAATAACTTTGAATAACATTTGTTTTATTTAAAATTTACTTAGGTTTTATTGAACTTTTATTTAGTTTTATTCATAAATAACTTTGAATAACGCTTGCGCTCAGCTACGCTGTTTTGAATAAATTTTAAATAAATTTAATAAGGTTATAAATAAATGAGTGAACAGGGTGAAACAAGTAAACAACCAAAGATGAAGTCACAGCAAGCTGATGATAAAGTAACAGCAGTTGAAAAATCTGAAAAACCTGAAAGGTCAAAAGATCCAAGAAAAGTGGAATTGGGAAAAAAATTAGCAAAAATTTCAAAAGAAGCAAAAGAAAGAAAAGCAAGACACCGCGAAGCGCAACGTGAAGCGCTTCGTGAAAAAAGTGAAGCAGACCGCGAACTTGATCAAAGTGAAAGAAGCTTATCGGGTCTTTCAGGTTATGTAGATTTCAGGTATATTGTTGGTGGTGTGACAATTGTTGCTGCGCTTGGAGGATTGTATTATGCGTATAAAAGCGACAAAAGACTTGAACGTAGTGAGCGAAGCGAAAGTCAAAGTGAGCTAAGTGAAAGCAAACGTAGTGAAAGTAAAAACAAAAAAGTTAATATCATAAATAAAAATGACTTTGAAATTACTAAATGTAATCCTCCATCTAGTAAGTCATGTATTGAAAATTTGTAAAATAAATTTTAAAAAAAAATTTTTTATATGTATAAATAAATGGGTGAAATGAATAGAAAAGAAGTTATGAATGAATTATATGATTCTACAATAATTACATTGGGTGCTGTTGGAGTTGGAATGGTAACAAGAAAAGTAATTAGTGATGGTTTATCAACACCATCTAGTTTAGTTCCTACTTTAAAACTCGCAGCAGCTGTGGGTTTATCATCTCTTGCAGTTAAATATGCACAAGACGAAAAATGGATTCCTACGGATCCTTTCAAGTCATAAATGTCATAAAATATAAAAAATGAGAAAATGTAAAAATAAATGGAAACAGTAGTTGGTGGATTATTTAATGCAGTTGCTTTTGCAGGTGCAGGATTTTTATTTTCAAAATTAAATCATTCTGGGTATGAAAAAGAAATAAAAAGACATAATGAAGCAATGGAAAAATTGGGCGAAGCGAAAGAAAAATGGTATGAAGATCAAGTAAAAAGAAAACAAGAAATTGAAAAATTAAGGCAACAATTATCTGATGCAAATGCTGATATAAATAAGACAAACATGTCTTTGAAATATCTTGCTGACGCTGGCAACGCAAGCAAGCTCTAAATAATCGATATAAATATTTACAAGAAAAAGAAAAACAGGGACCACCAAAATTAGAAGATTATTATAAAGAATCTGATGAAATGAAAGAATATAAAATGATAAGTTTTTCAATTGTAAGTCTTGGAACTGGTTATGTTTTTTACAAATTTTTGTAAATTTGCTAAAAATTAAAATTTTGTGAAAATAAATGAACAATAATATTTTTGAATTTATATTGGATTATTTAAAAACTAAAACAATAGATAAAAAATATGAAAATTTTTTAAATGAATACAACGTATATAATTTAGTTAAAATAGCTAAAACTTACCATTATCATTTTTTAGTTTATTATTTAAGTTCAAGAGCATATTACGGACCTGACCTAGAAGGTTATGTTCATAAACAAATTTCTAAAGATTTAAAAAATTTAAAAATTGAACTAAAAAAATTTTATCGGTGAAGTCGCCCTCCGGGTCGGCGAAGCCGTGTAAGTAGTCAAGTTATATCAAATTTTAATCTTTTTATATTTTTACCTATGTGTTAAGGTTGAATGATTTGAGCGATCGTCCGAAGGACTCAGAACCAGAGGTTCAAGCGAAAGTGAAAATGAGCAAAGCTGTTTTTAAAAATTTTGCTTTTTAAAAAAAATAATTATATAAATAAATGACAGAAAATCATTGTAAAACAAATAACCAACCAATAACAATTAAAGAGTTGTGTCTTATTGCAAGAGAAAAAAATATAAAATATTATAGTGATTATACAAAAAATCAACTTGAAGAAATGTTAAGTTTAAAAATTTCTGAACCTAATGAAAAATATGAAAAATGTTGTAGAGAAAAAATGAAAAATCCAATTCCAATAATAGTTATAAATAAAGCAACGGGTGAAATTTTAAAATTTAAAAGTATTACATCTGCTGCAAAAAATTTTAATAAAAATCCAGGAAGTATAAAATATAGAATTATTATGAAAAAAGATTTGAAATTTAATGGACAATCATTTTTGTTTTTTGATTAAAGAATAAAAATTAAAATTGATTTTTATTCTTTTTTATTTTTTAATTTTTTCGTTTTAAAAAAAAAATATATAAATAAAATATGAACCAAGTTAGTGCAAAGTGATCAAAAAAACCGCATGGCGGCCAGAGGATTATTGAAAAATTTATATATGAAGATAAAAGTTCGCTGAAAGATTTCAGCTTTTATGATGATGAAGACTATTTATTTTATGTTTTTTCTGAAAAAATTGCTAAACTTTCAGGTGATGGAGAATTATTACCACATCATGAATTTTTTATAAATTATAAAAAAAAATTTTGTATTTTCAATGATTTTGAAATTGATCAAACTCAAGACGGTGGAGAAAAAATTTATACCACAACTTACAAAATTATTTTAGTTCCAAGTCTGAAACAATTATTTTCATCATTTAATTTTTTTATATTAAAAAATTGACATTTAAAATTCAGTAATCAGTTATTTTTTTTTAAAATTTAATCACGTGACCAAAACGCAGAGTGCAGACAAAGTCTGATGAAAAAAAAAATTTTTTTTTTTTTCGTCTTAAAAAAAATATATATATAAATAAAGGATGAATACAAATGACAATTCAATTAATTCAAAACGTGGTCGTGGAAGACCTAGAAAATATCTTTTTGGTTCTTTTGTAGGACCAAGACGTGAAAATAGAGGTAGACCACCAACATTACCTCAAGAAAAAAGGCAAAGTGAGCGAATTTTTGTTAGAAGTAGAGGAAGACCAAGAAAAAATCAGGAAATTTCCTCGTCAATTTTAGACAAGACAATTGCAGAAAAAAATTTACAAGCACCTTTATTATTACCAAAAAAAAATTTAAACAAAAATTTAAATAAAATTTTGGTTAACTCAAAGGAAAAAACAAATAATTTATTTGATAATACTAAAGAAAAAATATTAAAATTATTTGATAAATACAACCCATTAAATAACAAAGGAACAGAAAAAATAAAAAAATGGTATAATCATCTGAAAGATAATGTTTTAGATATATTTAACAAAATACAAGGTAAAGTTTCCAACCCAACTGCAAAATTTAAAATTGATAAAGAAGCTTTGAATGTAACAAAAAGATATGAAATTGATTTAAAAAAGAGTGAATTGTCTTTATATGATCCTTTGACTCTCTTGAAAAAAATAAAACCATTGGTGATTGAAAAATTCAAAAAATATCCAAGCACAAAACAACAAATAACTCTTGTGTGTTTGATGTCAAAAACAAATCCAGCAACAGGAGAAACAACCATAGATAAAGCTCATTTTCATAGTTACTACGAAGAAATTTTTGATGGAAGTAATTTTGATGAAATATATGAAAAAATGACCCAAAAAATTATTTTGAGTTTTGAAGAATTTTTAAAAAATTCAAGTTTGTGGAAATTTCATAAATCTTTGAAAGTAATTTTAAATATTAATGAAATTAAAAGATTAACTGCTTCATCTTTTATTCCTTTACCAGAATTTTTAAAAAATAAAAAAGCAATTATCAATCCAAAAAATGAAGATCAAAAATGTTTATTATGGTGTGTTACAATAAATGAACTTTTAAAAACCACACCTGATTTAAAACATCCGGAGAGAATTACAAAAATTTTGAAAAAGAAAGCTGAGAATTTTAATGTTAAAGATGTGAAATTTCCATGTGGATTTTCTGATATTGATAAATTTGAAAAAAATAATAACATTTCAATTAATTTATTTGGATACAACGAAGAAAAAAGATTTGGAAAAGAAAACCCGAAGGGCGACAAAGTCGGTGAAATTTTTCCTTTGAGAGTAAGTAAGGTTGATCCGAAGGTGCTTCACGATCCAGATATTGAACCATCACACGTAAATATATTGTTAATAACTAATGAAAATGGTAAACATTATTGTTTAATTAAAGATAAAAGTAGATTATTTTCAAGTCAAATTAATAAAAGTAAAGAAAAAACACATATTTGCAATAATTGCTTACAACATTTTAGTAAGGAAAATGTTTACAAAAATCATTTAGAATATTGTTCAAAATATGAATGTGGAAAAACTGTTTATCCAGATAAAGGTGAAAAATTAAAGTTTAAAAATTATGAAAGAATGCATGATATTCCATTTGTAATTTACGCAGATTTTGAATGTAATTTAAAAAATGCAGATGAAAATATTGGCGAAAATACAAAACAATTTCAAAAGCATGAACCATCTGGATATTGTTATTTGATAAAATGTTTTGATGATAATTTATATAAACCAAAATTAGTAAAATGTAGCAAAAAACCTGATGACGGTGATGGCGGAGCCGGCGCATTCGAACGAAGTTCTCAGGACCAAAGGTCCAGCGATGACATTTCTTTAAAATTTGTAGAAAGTTTAGAAAATGATATTAAAAAAATACATGAGAAATTTAAATACCCAAAAAAGATAATATTAAGTGAAAAGGATAAAGTAGATTTTAGATTAGCTGAAAATTGTTATGCTTGTGGAGATAAATTTGAAATTAATAAAAATACAAAAAAACGAAGAAAAAATCAAACCGCAGAGTGGTTCGCGAATCGACCCTCGATTCAATAAAGTTATGGATCATTGTCATTACACTGGAAAATATCGTGGAGCTGCTTGTATTAGTTGCAATTCAAAAATGAAAAATCCAAAATTTATTCCAGTTATATTTCATAATTTACAAAATTATGATAGTCATTTGTTTATAAAAAATCTTGGTGTTTCAGAAGGTGAAATTAATTGTATACCAAACACTGAGGAAAAATATATTAGTTTTACAAAAGAATTTATTGTTGGTAAATTTGAAAAAACAGACATAATAACTAAAAAACAACTACAAACGCGGCGAAAAGAAAATATTATTGAATGTGAAGAATCGCAAAGCGTACCATCAACTTCAGGAGGAGAAATTAGCGACACGAAGTATAAAATTAAAGAAATTGTTAATGTAAAAAGAAAAATTAGATTTATTGATAGTTTTAAGTTTATGCAAACTAGTTTAGCAAATTTAGTTAATAATTTAGATAAAAACGAATTAAATATGTTAAAGAAATTTTATAAAAATGAAGAACAAAGGCAATTATTAACTAGAAAAGGTGTTTTTCCATATGATTGGTTTGATAGTATTCAAAAATTAAAAGAAGAAAAATTACCTGATAAAGAATGTTTTTATTCTAAATTAAATGATGAAAATATAAGTGATGAAGATTATGAACATGCACAAAATGTTTGGAATAAATTTAATATTAAAAATATGAGACAATATCATGATTTATATTTAAAAACTGATGTGATGCTTTTAGCTGATGTCTTTGAGAATTTTAGAAAAGTTTGTAAACAAAATTATAAATTAGATCCTGCTTGGTATTTTACTTCACCTGGATTAGCTTGGGATGCAATGTTGAAAATTACAAAAATTGAATTGGATCTATTATCTGATCCACAAATGTATCTCATGATTGAAAAAGGAATAAGAGGTGGAATTTCAACTATTGTAAAAAGATATGCAAAAGCAAATAACAAATATATGGGGGAAAAATATAATTCTAAAGAAGATAGTATTTATCTTCCATATTTGGATGCAAATAATTTATATGGTTGGGCAATGAGTAAAAAATTACCTGTTAGAGATTTCAAATGGATGAAAAACAATGAGTTAAATAATTGGGAAAAATATAATTGTATTTTAGAAGTTGATTTAGAATATCCAGAAAATTTACATGATTCACATAATGAATATCCTCTCGCTCCAGAAAGATTAAAAATTGGTCAAGTTGAAAAACTGATTCCAAATTTGAATAATAAAGAAAAATATGTTTTACATTGTGAAAACTTGAAATTATATGAAAAATTGGGATTAAAAATCACTAAAATTCATAAAGGGGTAAAATTTTACGAAGAAGATTTTATGAAACAATATATTGATTTGAACACAAATTTGAGAACAAATGCAAAAAATGATTTTGAGAAAGATTTTTTCAAATTGATGAATAATTCTGTGTTTGGAAAAACTATGGAAAATGTAAGAAATAGAGTTGATATACAATTGGTAAATAGACAAGAAAAAGCATTAAAATTATTTTCAAAAAGTAATTTTAAAAGTAGAACGATATTTTCTGAAAATTTAATTGCAATACATAAATATAAGACTAAAATTATGTTGAATAAACCAATATATTTAGGAATGAGTATATTAGATCTTAGTAAGACTTTAATGTATGATTTTCATTATAATTATATTAAGAAAAAATACGGCGAAGCTGCATCATTATTATTTACCGATACAGATAGTTTAATGTATGAAATTAAAACTGATGATTTTTATAAAGATATTTCTCCAGATGTAGAAAAAATGTTTGATACAAGTAATTATTCAAAAGAACATAAAAGTGGAATTAAAACTGGATTGAATAAAAAGGTTATTGGAATGATGAAAGATGAGTGTGGAGGAAAACAAATAGAAGAATTTGTGGGTTTGAGAGCAAAATTATATTCTTACAAAATGTTTGGAAGTGAAAAGTCAACTAAAAAATGTAAAGGTGTTAAGAAAAATGTTATTGAAAAAAATATATCATTTCAAAATTATAAAGATTGTTTATTTAATGAAGAAGAACAAATTAGAAAAATGAATTTAATAAGACATAGAAACCATGATTTGTATACTGAAAGTGTTGAAAAAATTGCGTTGTCAGCAAAAGATGACAAACGAAACATACTTGAAAATAAAATAGACACTCTTGCATTTGGCCATTACATGAATTATATGGTTGAAGAATATGAAAAAATATTTGGATTCAAACCATAAAAAATTATAAACTTTATTTTATGATTTTACGTTTTTGAAATTTTGAAAATTTCAAAATTGATTAATTTTGAGAATGTGAGAAAATTGAGCGAATTTGAAAATGTGAGAAAATTGAGGGAATTTGAGAATGTGAGAAAATTGAGCGAATTTGAAAATCCGGTTTGAACCAAATTTGGAAAGTGGGTGTGGTCTCACAACAATTTTAGAATGATTGACAGGTGATGACGTCATCACCAATTACTGGAAGTTGATACAATTTTTGAGAGCTCATTAAAATTCAGAAAAAAGTCCTAGAACCCGGCTTCTATAGACTACTAGCTATTATACGTACTATTGACGTTGTTGGTCTTTATCCTCATATTCCCCAGATGAAGGCCTTAAGAGCATGAAAGAGATAATTGAAGAATCTGAAAAACGGTTAAGTTCCACGATTTCGTTTTAAGATTTGGTTGAATTGGCCAAACTAATCTTGGAAAAAATTTTTTTTGAATTTGACAATAAAATTTATTGACAGAAGTTAGGAACTGCCATATGCACGAAATTTACTCCGTCATTTGCTAATATGTTTATGTCTAAATTGGAACGTAATATGCTCTGTGAATATCATTTGAAGCCTCTGGTGTAGGGGATATTTCTGGACGACGTGTTCTTGATTTGGTTACATGGTTGGGAGACACTTGTGCAATTTTTTGATTATGTTACTTTCTATCATGACATTATAAAGTACACGTGGGAATGGTCGTATGAAAAGCTACCTTATTTGGATGTTGTGGTTGAAGTAAGAGATAAGAAGATAGTGACCGATGTGAATTCTAAACCGATTGATACTCATCAGTATTTGGACAACGGCTTTTGCCATTCGAAGCATGTGAAACATGGCAAACCTTATAGTCGAGCTTTGAGACTAAGAAGATTCTGTGATTCAGATGAGACTTTTGAAAAAAGGTTGGAAGAAATGCGGGGCCATTTTATTAAGAGGGGTTTTAAAACGAAGGATTTAGGTTTTCAGTTTTCAAAAGGGAGAAAAAAAAAGAAGAGAAAGTCTCCTTTGTCAGGATGTTAGTAGGTAGAAATGTTAAAAGTTAGCGTAGGATATCCTTGGTTATGGATTTTCACCCAGCGTTGTCTGGGGTAGGTAAGATAATAAATGATCTTTGGCCAGTATTACAGACCTGAGAGGACATGAGGAGGATGTTTCGTGAAAAACCAGTGGTGGATTCTAGATGACCTAGAAATCTGAGGGATTCTATAGTTAGGTCTAAGGTTAAACGCATGGATAGTTCGAATAGGGGCATGAAGAAGTGTGGTAAATCCAGATAGCAAATCTGTAGATTTGTGGAGGAGGGGAATACTTTTGAAGCCGAGCATCGCTCTTACAGAATTGATTTTAAGTTTGATTGCGATTCTAAAGGAGTGATTTATTTGATTATCTGTAAGAAAATGTGGTAGAGTTCATGTTGGTAGTACAATAACAAAATTTAGGCAACGGTTTAATAATCATAGAAGTAGCCCAACTAGATAAGTTAAGGGTCAGAGGGGTAATCCAGGAGAACATTTGTACGCCCATTTTTTTGAAATTGGGCATTAATGATATGGTAGTAAAAATGATTGATAAGACAGATGTAAAAGAGCCAAATAGGAGAAAGGCTTTTTGGGTTTATAAACTGAACAAGTTTATCCCTAGAGGGCTGAATCTCAGGGAGTTTTATCCTTGATTTGGATTTTTAAGTAGTATCTTTATGTCATATAAGTAGCCTACACATTCTGTAAACTTGATTCTTGACGAAGGGGCTGAGCCTCGAAACTTGGAATAAAGTTTTTTAAAAGTTATCTTGATTAGTTTGTATATATATATTATATGTATGCACACACACACACACAAGTAACTGGCCACACTTCCATGTCACCTCTCCAACCATTTGCGTTTATCACGATACGTATGCAATACACTTGCAAAAAAGTAACAGAGTATGGTGTAGCTCAAGATACGTCGTTTGAATTCCTTGTCGTCATAACTTCTCCAACGATCCTTTACTCCGTTTCTAAGCTTTTCGGGCGAATTAAAACAAGTAACATGGTTAGCATTCTTAGTTCTCGTTTACTGTTACCAACATAACGTCAACACTATCCGAATCTAAAAGAGTTTCAGTTTTCTCTTTTTTAACTTTGAGGGACTTGCTTAGTTTAGCTTTATGAAGAACTAGAAATACGTGTACGCAACAAACCCTCGCCCACCCTTCCAATATACCTCTCGCGAATCCGCGTAACAATAATTTTTCAAAATTGTCAAAAAGACAAATCGTCCCTACTATAACTGCAAGAGGTAAAGCAGTAAAAGAAAAACAACATTTGGCCACAAATAATAAACCAAACTGGACATTATTTTATATTTAAACTGCTTGTCGTCATATTTACGTATAAAATTTCGATTATGTTTTATTAAAACAAAACTCTTGGTCGGAATAACCTTTTGTTTACAAACCAGAAATAGATCTCAATGTCTTCAGTTGGGCGACATTTTATGGGGAAAACGATCTTGAAAAGGGCAATGAAATCCTTGTGTAGAAAGCGGAGAAAGGACTCAAAGACTGTCAGACCAGGACAAGTCTTCGGGACGCTGAGTGTTTTATCCCACTTCTCAAATAATATGACCATGAACCCGATCCGTTCGTCCTACAAAGATGAATGAACCAGAATCTGCATTCTACATTGCCACTGAACGCCAGCAAAATGGAGGCGATAAATATTTGAAGCAAGAAGTCTCCCTTAGGGAAGAATGAAGTCAGGAAGCCACTATTGAAAGCTGCTCAAAACTATTGCGTTCGCAAAACTTGCATTTCATAGCTACTCAATTCAGACGTACCTGTGATTGTGTAGCTCATCTAAGTGATTATCGGAACATGAAAGGTCTTGATTTCTACAAATCAGCATCGATTCAACATCAGCGAAGAATGTCATTTACACTCAGTCATTTAGCAAATGTCCGGGCAACAAGCGAGTTGTAGTTTAAAGAGTATTTTGCCTATAAGTGCGTCAAATGAAGCTCTTGACTTGGCTTCTAATGCTAGTATTGATACTGCCACTGGTTTGTCAGGGTCTCTGCTTGTGAGACAGGAAGCTATTCTTAATTGTCTGGACAAGAAATGGTCAAGTTTTCTATGTATTCCTTCTTTAGCCTCTGTCAGAAACAGGGAAATTTCTTGTTATTCTCTTGATAATGGGAGTTTCTTTTCAAGTGGTATCTGTTTACAATTTTTTCTTGCTAATTTTTAAGATTGATACTTAATTGTTGCTTTAGTTTGAAGTTATTTTTGTTTCTTTTGTAGATGGTTCTAATATCTGGATTAAAATAACAGAAAATATCAGCTAAGAAAGCATTTGAATTACTCTGAACAGTTAAAACTTCAATTTCACTGAAAGGAGAACTACTGACAAAATATCATTACATTTATTGATGAGGGTTTAAATTTTTGACCAATCTGGGTCAAAGCCGGTAAAGGTTTTGGACTAAACTTGAAACAAAGTTGATTTTAAATGAGCACTGAAAGTATTCAATGAAATAATATTGCATTGGTGTTCTTAAACGTGTAAGCAACTTAAAAAAAATCAACATTTTTGTCAGCGTGAAAGATTGAAAATCGTGTTCGTCGGATTCAGCCAATTCACTGACAGAAAACAAGTATAAATTTTCCCGAAAAGTTTGAAAATCTAGAACAAAACAGGTGCCGGTCGAATATGAAAATGAAGATAATGTTTGGTGCAAGAAGTCTCCCTCACGGAAGAATGAAGTCCTGAAACTACTTTCGAAAACTGCTCAAAACAATTGCCTTTAAGTAAGATCAGTCCACCATTCCGTTCACAACACTTGTATTTCAAAGCTTCTCAATTCAGACGATTTACCTGTGAATTATATAACTGAGCTAAGTGATTACCAAACTTGAAAATACTCGATTCAAACAAATCACCTTCCATTCAACTTCAGCGAAGAATGTCGTTTACACTGAGTCACTCAACAAATGTTCGGGCAACAATTGCCAGCTCGAGTTCCTTTACGAACTTAGGTAGATATTCATCAGAAAGAGCGAAGTCAGTGACACCGAGAGCCACTGTGAGTTCCAGGGTGAACGGTAGACAAGTTGGCAGAGCCCCTCTAGTCGAAAATTAATTTCGTTAACCTTTTAACTAGTCGGCAAATTTCGGTAATTTTAATGGCAACGAATTCACGGTATTGCACCAATGTCTAGCCGTATGAACTTCAGAAATGAACTAGAAATACGTGCACGCAACAACCCCTTGTCCACCCTGCAAATATATCTCGCGAGAGTCTCAGTAACATTGATAAGTTTTCAAAATTGTCAAAAAAACAAATTCTCCTAACTATAACTGGAAGAGGGTATGCAATATAAGAAAAAGACAACATTTGCACACGAATATTAACAACCCAAACTGCAAATTGTTTTATATTTAAACTGTTTATCGTCATATTTACGTTTAAAAGTTTGACTCTGTTTTATTATAACCAAAAGTTTGGAGAGAATAACCTTTAATGGTTTTGTAAATAATGGGATCCATCCTGACAATTCTACTGCTAAACAATGAAGGTTCGTATCAAGACCCGGTATTAGTTGCGAACTTGACGTATTTCGTGTCGTTTTTGGATGAAACTTATCACTTTTTTTCAATTTGAAGAAAGACATTTTAGTTGATGGTAACACTTTCATTCTTAAAAGCGGAGCATTCTCATAGGTTACCGGTCGGATACCAGCATTACGGATAGCTTATGACTGAAAAAAAATTTTTTGTTTTTCTTTTGCATTAAAAAATTGATAAATTCTACATTGTCTTAAAGTTAATTAAAAATTTCTAGTAGAAGTGCTATGATGAAGATTTATGCTAAGTATTCATCAGGAGGTAAAAGACTTTGGTAACGAAGATGAAACGAATTACGAAACCGATGAAATAAACAAAGAAAACAAGAGTTTTGCATTTTTATTGCTGACCAAAAATCGGAAAATACAAAACATACAACAAAGTACGACAAGCAAACCTTCTCCAAGTTCTTGTCGAAAGAAGAAGGAGAGGAAAGTAAAAGATGTACTTTTTCCCACTGTAAAACTTTCGTAAAACAGTAAAATGGCGTAGCATACGAACCTTCAACTTTTACGTATTTTTAACGAAGCGTTCATCGTCACCTCATCACAAAGAGTTCAACGGTGAATTTACAGAAAGAACACGGCTTTATACTTTCAAAATTTCTTGCGAGGTGTTAAAATCCTGATGAAAGCATTACTAGTCGAACAAGGTAAAGGTAATCATCCACAAGCCACCCGAGTGGTAAGAAAGACTGAAGCGGACAACATTTTCGCCGAAAGCTAGTATGATCTCCAAATAGAAATAGCTTTTCAGTGTGTTTCAGCTACTCGATTCAGACGTACCTACGATTGTGTAGCTCAGGTAAGTGATTATCAGAACGTGAAAAGTCTCGATTCATACAAATCAACATCGACTCAACTACAGCGAAGAATATCATTTACATGTAGTCGCTTAGCAAATGTCCCGGCAACGAGCGAGTTCCCGTAACGTCTTTGTTCATATTCATGAGAAAGAACCAAGTCAAAGCGTTGCTACAGAATGTGAACAGTTGGCCAATGCATATTCCAAAGAGCTGAGTTTTAGAACTGTTCTTTCAAGTCATAAGTTGTCCAGTAATCAAGATGTCCTTCAAAAGTGAAACCGGCCGCAAGCACCAGGAAAGCCATTTCGTTTGCCGGTCTTAAATCATTTACTGGCTTCAGTGTTCAAATGATGTAAACAATTTGCGAGAGATCCATACAAGGGAAAAAATAACGAGACCAAATCGATTTGCTTTGATACGGTACCTATGTGTGGTTTGGTCAACAACATACCAGTCCCCGAGCTTGCACACGGCATTTTTGAGTTACCGGAATCCATGGATGTATATATATATATATAAAGGTAGATACACAATGCGAAAATTTTTCTCCCTAGTCACCACGCGTGTAACAGGATTCCACGCAAGTCGAGATTAGTATTCTCACCCGCTCGGGCCTTTGGCCCTCGCACCACGCTTTGCGTGGTGGGCGAGAGGACAAGACAGTAAACCAATTCTAAATTTAAATCAGTAAACACAAGTAACGCAGGGACCGCGGAACGATATTTCGAGGGGGGTGTGTTAACAGGGGGCGATAGCATGATCCCCTGAAAAAATTAAATTCAATATTTCTGAGACAGCCGTGAACACTTCTTATTTTAATGATTACTCAGAAATGACAAAACACTGGTTATATTAACAGGAACAACTCAAATACTATCAGTTGATCACTCAAATATCGGATATGTTTATCGGATATTTAAAATCATAGACTAAAATGCGAATGTGGTTCTCGCTATATAGGTAAAACAAATCAACGGTTAAGTGAAAGGATCAAGCAACATGTGTCAAGTGTTATACGAAACAAGACCATACCAATAAAAAATCAACCTAAAACACAATGTACCTCTGCTCAAGCGATTAATTGTGACTTGGCAATCGGTCGACACTTGTTGTCAAACAGATGTTGTGCCAATAACTATTCAGACTTCAAATTTAGCATCCTGGCAAAGTGCCGCTCAGCGTTCTTTCTAAAGATTATGGAATCTATGTATATTGGGATTATTTTGATGTTTAATCCCTCCCTAGTGGGATGAAATCATTGCCTTTACATCAGGTATAAATATAAGCGGATAACTCATTTATCAACAGTTAGCATCTGGGGAGGGGTCTGCCGAAGTGCGTAGTGCTTCTTTTTAGTATTTACTTTTTCTCTGTGTGTTGGTTATTCTAGTTCTTTTCAGAACTGTCTTGTATAAGCATTCACCATGGTTAAGATATTTTTCAAAGCGATACTGAAATATTAAATTTCTTTCCCAAAAAGTGGGGGGCCAAGGCCCCCCCTAAGCCCCACCGCTTCCTTTGGCCCCTGGTCTTATGATGGCCTCAAAAAACTAAAACCATTCGCAAGCAAACACTCTCTAAAGAAAGCCATTTCCTGAGCTGGTGTTCAATGATTTACTGGCTTCAGTGTTCAAATGATGTAGAAAACCTTGCAGATATTCATAAGAGCGAAAAAGAAAGAAGAGCAATATATGCTTTAATCCGACCTCACATTTCTTTGTCAACAACGTACAGGTTCCCGGACTGTCACATGGCATGCTCGACTGGAACAGAATCTAGATAGATCTATAGATAGATAGATAGATAGATAGACAGACGGACAGACAGACAAATAGATGGATAGATAGACAGACAGACAAATAGATGGATAGATAGACAGACAGACAAATAGATGGATAGATAGACAGACAGACAAATAGATGGATAGATAGACAGACAGACAAATAGATAGATAGATAGATAGGTATGTAATTGCATAGATCAATTCAATGAATGAATAAATTAATAAATTAATCAATTATTTAGCTAATTATTTGGTTACTCAATCCTTTGACTAATTAAATTGAAACGCCCAATATCACAGTAAAAACCTTATTACAATGGTATAGAAATAAACATATAAAAAGCATGTGATAAGTGTAGTCTAAAAGGTAAGTGAAGCCTAAAAATGTAAATTAGCTTTCATTTGTATCGTACGCTTTAATCCTGGAAGGAATAAAATTTTACAATAACCTTAGGTTCTGGATGTCAGCATTCTAAAGCATCGGATATGACATAAATTGTATCTGTTAATATTATAAGCTTTTACAAGAATACAGCTTTCACTTTATCTCTCTGTGTAAAAATTGGCGAGAAGATTGTCGGCGTTGTTCAAGAAAAACCTCGGTTGGTTTAGACATTCGTTCTATTCATATGATATGTAGGCAAATTCATTTTACCCTTTGAAGTGAACTTTAACCCTGTTCCTCAATTGATCAACCTCCTTTGTCTTAATCTTATTAAGACTCTTGTCAAAAACTTTAAGTTTTTTGTTTTGATTTTTTTTCGACTTAACTTCAGAAATTTCATTGATTAGTCTCTTTGAAATCTTTTTCTGCCTCTACGGTCTGCTTTCCGCCATATCGAAAGCGTTTGTGAAATTGCAGCTATGGCATCAAATTGCCAATTCATTTCAATTTAACGTTTAATGAGAACTATATGTCCCAGTAAGAATTATCGACTGTTACTGGGACATAACATATTCATCAATAAACACGCGACGCTCTACTCGGGCTAATTTGGGACAGCCATCAAGTTATGCACCCAAAGATTGTAATCATCTCTCCCAACCTTGTTTGAATCCAAACAAAATAGATGAACTTTCCAGTACGGTAACTAGTCACTCTGCTGACTCAGTAGTTTTCCCATAAACATGGCTCTTCGCAAACGTTTGCCACTTGGCTGTCGGTTTTCTGGTATCTCATTATTAAAACACCATAGAACTGCAGTGAGAAAATGCAGCAGTGATTGCGTTTACGTAAAATATAATTCATCCCTTGTCAATATAAATAAGATCTCAAGTTCTGACATCACTTTGGTTAGTGACTGAAGTTTTTTGTTTGTCTTCGATCTCTAGTTTGGTGGCATTTGTCAATTAAAAGATGACCAAACCATCATATATTTTATCTTTCTACATTCTTTTAACTGTTAAAAGGTATTTTTAAATTTCAAAAGTATCACAAAAAAATTTAAATTGGAGGGTTACACAATATGAATTGAAAAATTCAAATGCACATCAGTTTATATTAATTTTACAATAATTTTGTTCAGCATATACCTCGCAGGAGAATAGTGCTATTTTCGCAATCTGATTGGTTCTTCTATCTCGGAATATCCTGCACTATTCACCTCCGAGCAAAACAAAATGGTTCCAAACGATATTACTTAGTGGTGAGCACCGATTTCATCATTAAAATGCTATAAAACCTCAGGGTATGCCGCAATTTTGCCCCATCCTCATAAATTAACCCTAGCAACACCACTGTACACATTAAAGCAACTATCACAACAATTTCCTATAGACGTCCCCATACAAAATGCAATGATCTCTAAAACGATAATTATGTATCATTTGAATGTTGGGGACCTAAGTTTAAAGAATATCTTCTTCCTAAGCTTCAAGCAAAAACGTTGCGTTTGTCCAACTAAGTGAAGATGTTTTCCCTCAACAAAGAATAAACCTTTAGAATAAATAATTTTTTACGAAAATTAGGAATGCATTCTGATTTGATAACATGTAGTCAAAATAAGTGTACGCTATACTAGAATATTTTATTTATGTTGTATCACTTAATGAGATTTTGAAGAGAAAATTTAATCATACAGCTACTAGTTAAGATGATGAACGAACCTTGGCTTCAGGTCTTGATATCATGAGAAAATCTCCTTTGAATTAAATTATGCATTATTTTTCTAAAACTTTCACTTTAAAACAATATTCAAGAATATTCCGACTGTAAAATACCTGAAGAAGAACAGCTAAGCTGTTTGAAAGATGTTTTATTTTATTTATTTAAATATTTTTATATTCTACATGACTCGGTTTCATTTGCTCTTTTGGGGCAAATATATTCAATAGCTCCCCTGTCAATTAAATGTCTAAAAGGCTGGTGGCATTTTCTATCAGTAAATGGGGAATGCGGGCTATAACAATGAAGGAAAACAATGGTATAACAATGAATTCATATCCTCTCAAATATTCCCTTCTAATATTTCCCTCTGATATTCCCCCCTTCCCATATGTTCCACTGCAATATTCTTCGCGCCCCTCCTTATCTTCCTTCGAATTTAAAAAAAAAAGGAACAACTTCAACAATAAACATTTTAACAAGTCTTATAAACACGTGTAAAAGATCTCACATTTTAAATACAACTGAGCAGTTTCTTATATTGAAAGCACATGACGTAGCTTGGGAAAAGCTATCGTCTACCTTAAATTCCTTTGTTGCCGACCATTTGTGAAGCAGTCATTGCTTCAGGAACTTAACAGGAACAGGAACTTAATCTCTTCAACTAACCCTTTGGTAGGTATGAACAAAACTTATATACTTATGACCCGTTCAGTCGGATTCGATTTGACACTAATTTTGTGTTGAAAAAATCTCGTCCTACTCACCACTCATGTTTACCAAGTTCTAGCATATTAAACCAGCCATACTAATCACTTTACAATTTAAATATACCTCTTCAAAATGCCACTAAGGATGTTCGTAGCTCTATTGCATTACTTCAACCCTTTGGATATGTATTCCGAAAAATCCTCGGAACAAAAGCATCTCTTTGCAATTGTATCTTAAATCAATCTCGTCCATGTGGAATATTAACTGCTTATTCACCGAGCATGACGTCTGTACAGTGAAAGACCAGACCGAGGTTTTTTAGTACGGACCGAATGAGCACAGTGAGCCGACCAAATAAACCCTTTCAGTTGCTACAATCAAACTTTTAGACTAAAAAAGATCAGTAAGTAAGAAGGGAAATGATCACTGTGAGTTCCCGTTCGTACACTAATCTTTGTTTGCGATCATTTTGAATGGCTTGAAATGGGGCCCCATGGGTTTCTCCAGTCCTGTCCATGTACCTGGTGAAAGCGCACAGGCATTGCGCTACTGCATGATGCCGAACAAAATGCGAAAATTGTCAAGATTCAACAACATTGAAAGAGAGAGAGAGAGTACGATTGCTTTCGTGTTAGTACTTACGCAAGGTATACGTCAGAATTCTAAGCATATTCACAACCGTCAGGGGGGCGGCTGTCACCCTACCCTTCATTGGGTACGCTACTGGTTCTTGCGACGAAATATAATTGGGTTCAATACCCTTCAATAAACCATCTTCTAGGTGTATTAATCTAATATTTGTTTTCTCTTGAGATCTGAAGTTTAAACTAACGCTTATGACGAGGTTTTAAGTAAGTTCCCGAGCCGCTTTGCATGACCGTCAAGATTAACTAAATTCCTGACAATTTCGAACTCAAAAACCTCCCCAAACTTTATATTTTTATTTTTTATGACGAGACGGATGTAAAGTTAATACTTTCAATGCATAAGAAAAGTCTCCCAACGACGGCCATTCTGTTTCCTGATTTTCTTTTTAAATCTAGACTTATAAACCTTCTTTCCGCCTTTACGCTGTTTTTTAGAAAAAATTCTGCCGTAACCTGCATTTGAATATCATTGAGCGCCGGTCGAGATTAGTTAGATTTGAGAGTGGATTTTTTGAAGACAAGTGCGTGCTAAAATATTGTTCAAACGGCAAACTTAAAAAAAACAGACACAAGAACAAACTTCTTTCAATAGAAAAGAACACGTTCGATATGCTAAACCTAAACATCTAACCTGAATCCAAGACTAAATAAAAATTAATGAAAATTCTAACAAACTGTTTATTCCTCCATTTTTAGAAGTGACTTTGTCTAAAACAAAACTAAAACAAATGCAGAAGTTGTTACGATTAGCCTCGGGGTTTTAATTCCTTTCTTATGTGCCGAACATGATTAATTTCTTTGTTTTTATAAACTTTAGAGACCTTGGCCGCATCATTACTTCTGAAAACTACTGAGTCAAGCTGAAGGAAATAAATAGCCTCTAACCAGGACAACGTGTTGTTTCAGGGTTCTAAACACTGGTGAGACGTTCTATCAATTGAGCTCTAGCTCAAATAGAAAGCCTTTTTACAAACATGAATCATCATGTCGCAGTATAGAGTTGTAAGTGTGTTCGTATAGAATGTACGCACTTCACGTCGTAGAGATCATATATGAACTAGAGGGGCATTGTAGCCAAATGTAACTCAACTGCAGGCAATAAGTTGAAGACCACCATATTGGATAAAATGGGACCAAAACAATCATGCCCGGATGAAAAGTCCAAGATCGTGGTCAAAGGCCACTTCACTTTTGCCTCTTTTTTTAGTTTTTTATAGAAAGAATGTCAAACAATTAAAGCAATAATAATAGCTTACTAATAACCAGAGAAGCTGTATTTCTACCATACAGCTAACGGAAATAAATACAAAACAAATTCCTAAACTTCAGTTGTTCGACCTCGAAGTTCTCAAACAGATGAAAAAGAAAAAATTTGCCCCCTATTTATTCAATATGGCAGCGTTCAATTTCGCTCCAATTTTCGATCTCCATGCTGGCTCTTGTTTTATATGATGACATCATATCTGTTGTGTTGGTGTTCCTTAACAATGGACACCATACCTTTTCTTCTACGAGTCTCAGGGGACTGAGTGAATATGCTGTGTTTTACATCTGAGTTCTGGTAGTTCGACCGATGGAGCGTCTCGTCGTTGTTCAGATTTGTATGGGCACTACCCAGTCAAACACCCAGAAAACGTTAGAGTGAATGTCTGACCTGGGCAAACATTCTCTGAAAATCGTTTGTTAACACTAGCTTCAAATATTCCCCATTACCACATTCACTACGTACATTCTGTCAACATATAATGAGTGATTTGCAGTTCCTTTAACGCTCAAAAAATTTTCTTAAGAATTTGTTAAAATACTTGAACTTAACCTTGAATGCAGTGCATTGGCAGTTGGCCGCTCATTCGGTGATCCACTCCAACATTTTTGAAACAATTCCTGATATCCAACATCGGTGTTACAAACGACAATTGGAAGTCGAGGTCTGATAGAATCAGTCGCGATACCAAATATTACCAGTTGTGGGTCCTCGTCTTTGTAGGGCTCTTCACGAGCAAGCATTTGCCACATGCAGATACCAAGGGAATAAATATCAGCTTGAACCGTAGGAAATTCACCTAAGAGCAACTCCGGGGCCTTATAAGCATGGGTGCCTGTCAGATAAATGCTTGGTCGCACTCTACCATCCGAATCATTCACCTTCATTGAACAACCAAAATCCCCAATTTTACAGGAATCTTCGTCTTTCATGATCAAATTAGCAGGCTTGAGATCCAAATGGGTAATATCCAGATCATGAATATATTCCAACCCCGATGCTATAGCGGAGGAGATCCGAACACGACGTACCAGCGGGATATTCTCTCGCTGGTTATCAATCACTTCCAGTAGGTTGCGGTCACCGGCGTACTCCATAACCAAGCAAGGAGTATTTTGGTACATCACAGCTCCAAGCGTGCTCACGATGTTCGGATGCTTAAGACATATTCCTCGCAGCTCAGACAAAAAACTTCCCCACACTATGTCTTCGTTTTTCGTGTTGACTTTTAATTTTTTCAAGGCGATTTTTCTGTTTTCAAACAATCCTTCGTAAACCGTCCCGAAGCCTCCATTCCCAATCAACTTTCCAACGTGAACTTGAAACTTCGAGACAGCTGGGACCATCCACGCCGCCGAGAGTGTCTTAGATGTTGTCGCCCGTTTGGGAACATGGCTTAAATCTAAGTCCAAAGGACGGGTCCTAGGACTAGCCAACATCAGAAAGGTGTGTTCGAATACCTTCCAAACGCCTGCTCCAGAAACGCAAAGTCACAGTCAATTTAAAAAAAAGCTTGAAGAAATGTTCACAAAAAGCAGAAGCAAAGTTGAATACCTTCACTGCGTTGCTGCTATCTTTACACTATTCTAGTACAATTTGATGACAAATACGTACGTCTTCTTACCACAAGCCAAAGTCAGTTCAAAGAAACAACACTGATACCCAAATTCAAACCTAGGTTCCTAGTATCAACTTTCATGAAGGCTGTATTTAAGTTCGCAATTTCTAGTTTTTTGAGGTTAACGCCAGCGTCAGTTACTTTTTTCGTCTGCTTGAGCGAATGACTTCACACCATCCGTTGATCTTTGAACTTTGGTACTAGATTGCATTCATGTTGTCGCTCAAGGAAGCATTTATGTCAGGTGCACAGAGGAAAGAATTCAATCCTGTTGATATTCCGTGCAATCTGTTGATGTAGAAAACGGAGGCGATCCAATTTATTTACCGTTTTCTGAAGAGATGCTTTCGTTATGCCGTCACTTAGAAAGTAACAAGCATGGTGGACAATGGCGTACCTGGTGTACATATGAAAGAGCACCCGCACGGAGTAAACCAGTTCTGTTGTTATTATTCATTGCCACCTGCTCCTTTGAGCCCATGCGTTAAATTTCATCGCCTTAACTGAATATAAGTTAAAATGTACGACTATGTTTGTAATTTGTACGACTAGACTGTCAGTTCCAAAACTATCATTCAGGTTTTTCTTTAACCCGTTCCCTACCAAGGACGAACTCTTCTACTTTCCTCTGGCTAATGCTAGACGATTCACTTATCGAGACGACACCTCTGGTGGTGAAAGGGTTATTAGCCAATTAGAGAGATCCTTTTTGAACAAACGGGACTTATGTCATGAAAGAAATTTTCGAGGGTCAGTATCTTACAAAAAATCCAAGTTTACGCTTTCTACTGGAAACCGACCCCACAAACCGTTGAATGAATTCGTTCGACATGTCGTTCATTACTTTCGCATTAAGCCTGATAACTCATGAAAGATGACGAAAAGTAACTCTTGGTCCTCAAGATTTAAGACTGTAAAAGTCGCTCATTTGGTCAAATCTGCATGCAAGAGTGAATTGATAGCCATTGGATTGTCGAGGAAGAACGTTGAGGCGACATCTCAACACATCGAGTCAGCGGTGCGTGAGGGAGAATTAGGACGTCGAGCGAATGTTTGATCTCTGGACGAACGAGTTTACTTTCTCAGTATTTTACTTTCAAACGGTTGATTACACGAGCTTGTTACTTAAATAGGATTCCCGACACTCGGTAATCCCTTTTCATGTATGTCATTACATGGGTTTATGTTACATGTATTAACAAAATATGTTTCCTATTACGCACGCAGTGATTGGTCAGTTATTGTGTTTATATAAAGCTATGCAAACACGGTTATGACTTAATAGCACCGCTTGACTCCAGAATTTGTTCTTGGCACGAAAGAGAATCTCTGATTGGTGCAAATGGGAAGCTCTGATTGGTTTACGAACTAATAAGGAAAACTCGCCTTTCGTCTGAAAATAAAGTTCGCTATTTACAGTTATTATTGGTTAGTTCTTTGCTTATTTCATAAACGTCAAGCGGCTGTGTAAGCCCTCGACCTTCGATCTCGGGTCTACACAGCAGCTTTCGAGCTCTCCCTACCTTCTCCTCGTGTTTGTATCAGGCAATATAAACACGGCAAAACCGTTTCTATTTCTTACTCAATTTATGATTCATTGTCTCTACGTAATTTGTTCTTGTAGATGTTTATATTTGGTAGAATGAAACAACGTTCAACCAAATGAAAGTCATAAAATTTGTTTTCAAATCTTCTAACATTACGTTCCGAAACTTATAGATCATCTAGCGCGTATACAATGAATGTAACCCTCCTTACAGATAACAGAAGCGGGATATGGGTGCGGAAGGTGTCTCAAGCAGGTGATATTCTATCCAAGGTTGTTCGGTATACAGACGGATTTGCAAAGCATCGAGGACTGTTGGAAAAAGTCAAAGGCAAGATAGTTCTGCCAAAGAGATTGAATAATTAACCTTCTCCTGCAGGCTGCTCCCCCATTAACGAATAAACTCATCTGGCGTAGGCCACATTAAAATACTGGATGGCTGACACTTTTTGAAAAGCATGGCCGTATAAGGGGGCTCGGGGGTCTGGTGCTCCCTTTTTTTCAGGATAAGGGGGCTGAGCCCCCTAAAAATTCGCTATCAAAGCACGCGAGTTAAGTGGTTTGTGGCTTACTAGTAAGCATTGATTCTTAATTCTTGTGAAAATTGTCGTAAACGTTAGTTATACGTCAAACGTTAGTTAAAGATTACCAAGAGTTGCTACACAGACATATTTCGAGATGTACAATTCCTGGGGTTCTTTAATCTTTAGTGATTGTTACCCTCCAAATTAAAATCCCGGCAACACTTTCCCTAACAAAAGACAAAAGTAAACACTTCCCGTCAAGTAGTTTCTTTTCAATAATACTAACTAAAAGATGAAAGAACTAGAAAATGGAGATAGCCTAAATTTCAACCAGAATTACCCTAAGATAAGTTTAGTGCATGTAGATTTAAAGTAAAATGCGGAGACTTGCTGCGCCTCGTTCACTAGCTTTATAGATACACCAGTGCAACTACAGCAGCTTTAGGAAATTGGTCAGATATTTTCGAAAAAAGTTGAAGATTAACTAAAATTATTTTCCTTTTCATCGTAATATTTTGTGGTAAAACCGCCCTCAAAATGAAAGAAATCGCACTTAAGCGCATATAAAAATCCAAAATTTCCCGATGGGCATGCTCCCGGATCCCCCAAGAGGGTTCTCACCCCTTCGGCGTTCAGCCAGCCTCCCTTACCTTGAACATCTTCCGACGGCAGTGCTGGAAAGGTTTAACTTTTCACGGCGGTTGAGCTCCCCTTCACCTGGAAAGTTGTCCTGTGTTAGCCAGACATGATGTCTTTTGCCGGCGTTCCATCTTCCGTTCTCTGCAGGTGCCCGAACCATCTTAGCCTGCATTCCCTTACCTTTTCTGTGATGTACATACTTTCAGTTTCTTCCTGATATCACCGTTCTTTTTCCTACCTCACAACGTTACCCTCATAATCCGCCTAAGCATACGCATTTCTGTAGTTTCCAATTTTATTTTTTTTTTCTTGGTCAAGGTACGCGTTTCCAAACTATATAACAACACTGGTCTTATTACCATTTGATAAATTTTCACCTTGAGTTTCCTTGGCATCCGCTTGTCATTGATTACTTCCGATATCTCCCTCCATTTAATTCACGCCTTTGTAACTCCTGCCCTTAAGCCACTTCTGTGCCTTCATCTTCACTCAGCATATTCCCAAGATACTTAAGCTGCCCCACTTGTTTCAAGACAGTTTTACTTTCCTAGTCCATAATGTTGGCTCTTGTCTTCTCTTTGCTGCTAACACTTTTGTTTTTTGGGTATTAGCTTTCAACCCATTTTTTGTCGTGCTCTCCTGCCAATTCTGCCATTTTTCCTGTAATTCTTTTTCACTTTCTGCAATTAGAGTTAGATCATCTGTAGACAGAAATTCCCATGGCGTGGCCGTTCTACACACCTCAGTGACCACCTCCAGTACCACTGCGAATAGAAATGGGCTGAACGCTGAACCTTGATGTGGTCCCACGTCTAAATTGAATTCGTCTGCCTGCCCATACAGTGTTCGTACCACTGCTTTTGTATTCCTATACGTTGCCTGCACAAGCCTCATCAGGTTTTCTGGCACATTCTTTCTACGTTAGCACCAGTATACTAGCTCTCTTGATACTCGATCGTACGCATTTTCCAGATCGACAAAACAGAAGAATAAATCTTTCTTTGCTTCCCAAAATTTCTCTTGCAGTTGTCTGACTATAAATATCGCATCCGCTTTTCCTCGTCCTGGCATAACGCCCATTTGTATGTTATTGATCGGGATGATACCTCACAGCCTTTGATCTAAAATCTTTTCTGATAATCTCATTATATATTCCAGTAATTTTATGACTCTGTGATTTCCGCAATCCAGCGGATCTCCTTTCGGTTTGTATACTGGTACTATAATGCTTTTTCCCCTGTCATCTGGCATAGTTGCCTCTTCCCAAATACTTTCGTTGACAATGTGGACCATATCTCTACCTGTTATGCCCAAAGTTTTAATCAATTCTACAACTACTCCCGAGCAACCCGCAGCTTTTCCTGACTTCATCCCTTTAACTGTCTTCCTAATTTCCTCTTTACTTGTATTTTGAACTGCACCCTCTGTTGGTTCAACTATTTTTAGTTGCTCTCTTTCATTATCAACATTCAGCAGGGCACTAAAATACTCTCGACATCTATTCCTTACTTCCTTTTCTGTAGTTACCATTTCACCTTGTTGGTCTCTGACATATTTTAGTTCTCCCACATCTTGTCTTGGTTCTGCTCTTTGCCTTGCTACTCGGTGTACTTACTATTCTCCTTCCTTCGTCCCCAAGTTGTCATACCAGTCCTTAGTTGCCTCCTTTTTAGCCTTTGCTACCTCTTTCTTAGCTTTTCTTTTATGTTCTTTATACTTCCTTTGTAGCTCTGTATTTCCTTGATCATGCTGCCATTCTTTGTACACATTTAGTTTCTTCTTAATCACATCCTGGATTACATTGCTCCACCACCATGTTTCTCTCTCTTGGTGCATCCCTCCTTTAGTTTTGCCGCATACCTCCTCTGCCGCCTTCAGTAAAACCGTTTGTATAGCCTTCCATTTCTCGTTTAACTTTTTTCCGGTTAACGACGGTTGGTTAGCTATTACTTTCTCCCGATATTCCTTGATATTATCGCCCTTCAGTTTCCATACCTTTATTCTCTCTGTATGACCCTTTTCCTGGTCTCTTCCTCTCCAGCTCGTATGACTGCGACAACCTTTCGGTGTTGTGGAACCACTGCTTCTCCTGGGATGACTTTGTAGTCCTTAACAAATTTTTGCTCCAACTTCATTACCATGATGAAATCGATCTGCAATTTATTATTTCCATTTTTGCATGATACCAGATGTTCCTCTTTCGTTTGAAGGAATGTACTTAGTAACGCCATGTCTGATACTTTCATACTCCCTAGAATCCTTTATCCTTCCTTATTTCTACTACCAAATCCCTTTCCTCCATGTATTCGTTGGAATCCATCACTGTTCTTGCCAACATGTCCATTTGAGTCAGCAACAACAATCAAATTTTTCTCAATTGGAAATATGCCAATCATATCTTCTAATTCTTCAAAGAACTCATCTTTTTCTTCACTGCTTCTGCCTGACTGTGGCATATCCCAATATCACGTTATACACATGGTCCGCTGTTACTAATCTAACTCTGATCAGTCGATCCGATGCTCCCTGCACTTCAAATCCTTGTTGTTTTAACTTTTCATCAAGTATTATACCAACTCCATTTCTCGTGTCCGTTTTTCCCTAAAAGAAGATCTTATAACCTTCCCCCAGCTCTCTCGTACTGTTTCCACTCCATTTCGTTTCTTCCACGCACGCGATGTTTATTTTGGATCTTTTAAAGACATCAACCAATTCTCTTCCTTTGCCTATCATCGTTCCTACATTCCAAGTACCCACTCTAACCACCATTTGCTTCTTTAGCCTCGGGCATGGTGCTCTCCGCGGTACCCCTTGCCGATCTCTCACGCCAACCGGGGGTTGCTGACATGGGTTACTTTCAGGGAACGCCCTAGCATTGTTTACACTCTTTGTTGATTCGGTCATGTTTGTTTGCGGCTGATTTTACAACTGGATGCCTTTCATGACGTAAACCCCAGATTCAGCATTGGACCCTAGGTTAGCTGCTGTCTCCAGCTATTGAGACTAATCTTCCCGTTGTGTTGTAACCCTGATCAAGGCAGCCATGGGGTTGCTTGCAATTGCTGAAGGTGCTATCCCAGATTCTGGTGGGCAGAGGCGTCCATCTCTCCGTAGTAAGTTAAGGCCCCAGACTGCCCTACCTCAGTGCTCAATTGAATCGTCTGTGCCAGTCGTTAATTCGTGCTCGGATCAATCGTCTGATGGTGGACTTAACGAACTGGTGGGCTTCTTTTATATTCGACGGGCAACTTGATTCTAAAACTTGATTCTAAGACGCGTGTTAAGAGCATGGTGACTAGGGAGGAAAATTTTTGTTTGGTGTATCTATGTTTCTATATATATATAGTATGTATATACCCATACATATATATAGTATATGTTAGTTGTCGACTCTTCTTTGAGTGTGACGTCTTGGATTATCGTCTTAAGCTTCTTTTCTTGTTTGACTTCGCAGGTGACTCTTCATGCCAGCTTTAGATTTCACAACCTTGCCACACTTGACGCACTTCAAACCAAGTTGTTGGCGATACTGCACTTTCTCTACATCTTCGTGCCCTCTCATGTGACTTATGAAACCAGCACGAGAAAGACAGATCCTTCCACAAATTTCACATTTCATGCCTTCCATATCATTTGGTGTTGGTGTTAACTCCTTCCTGACTGCCCGTTTGTATGCTTCATGCTTGATTCTTTCTTTCTCGAACAGTGTTATGCCATCAAGTGTTGCTTTCTGCCACTTAGTTCTCTCAACAGCCATTTCTTCCCAGTTCTCAATTGGGATAGCACATTTTTTCAAGTTTGCATTTTATGAGGTCTTTGTATCTCTGCTTTGGTTTCTAGGCTTTCCGCTTTCACTGTTGTAATTCTCCATAAAGCAGCTGCTTTGGAGTTCTGTTGTCATTCATACGAACAAGATGTCCACTCCATCTTAAGCAGTTTCGGCAAATAACAGCTTCAATGCTTGTGATCTGTGGTCTCTCCAGAATTTCCGTGTCTGGTGTAGGTGTTGTCTACTTCACATTAAGGATGTGCCTCAAACACCACTGGTGAAACCTTTCAAGTTTCCTTATCTGGTGCTTAAAGATTGTTCATGTTTCACAGCCATAGTGCAACACTGATAGCACACAGGTAATGTAGATAGAAATCGTTGTGGTTAAGCTAATTCCTTGCTGTGACCAGAGCCTGGCTTCCAGATTACCAAATGCTGTTAAAGCCTTCTGCAATCTGTGAGCTATCTCCTAATCCATACCTTGATCATCAGAGAGCACACTACCCAGGTTTGTGAAAGACCTGACTACCTTCAGCTCTTTACCTCCAACAAACACTTTTGGCTTCACATACGCCTTTCCAGGTGACACTTGCAACATATCTTCAATTTTCTTTAGATTAATTTCCAAACCAAAAGCAGTGCATGATCTGTTAAAGCATGTAATCAAATTCTGCAGTTCCTGTTCCTCGTGTGCTACTAAATTGCAATCATCAGCATAGAGTAATTCTCTAAAAAAAGTCTTAAACACCTTAGTATTTGCAGTAAATCTCCTGATTTTAGACAGTCTTCCGGTAGTCCTATATCTAATGTAGATCCCGTTGTTATTGTCTTTGAATGCGATCATGAGTACTGCAGTGAAATATAGAGTAAAGAGTGTGGGTGTAAAAATGTCTCCTTGCTTTACTCCACATTCAGCAGGAAAAGGCTCTGATAAGGTACCATTGAAATTCAGTCTAGCATTCATTTCATCATGCAAAGAACGTATCAAAAGTAAGAACTTATCTGGGCACCCAAATATCTTCAGCACCTTCCACAACATTGGCCTGTTGACAGTATCAAATGCTTTGGTGAGGCCTATAAAGCACTGATACAGGTCAAGGTTCTGTTCGATACACATTTTTTGGACTTGGCGAGCAGAGAATATCATGTCGTTAGTCCTCTTTGTGCTAGAAAGCCACACTGTGCTTCAGGAAGAATGTCTTCCGCCACGGTGGAAATCAATCTGTTCAATAAAACTCTAGCGAAAACCTTTCCTACTATAGATAATAGTGATATTCCTCCGTCATTGCCACATTCTCCTTTAGTTTATCAACCAACTCCTTTAGTTTATCCCCAACATATTTCAATACTTCAGCAGGTATTCCATCTATACCTGGTGATTTGCCATCATTCATTTGTGCTATCGCTTTGTTGACTTCTTCCTGATCTGGGGGCACATCCAAAAAGTCCTTAATTGGCAGCTGTGGAATTTCACTTAGCAGTGATTCATCAACCTCAGTTACTCTATTTAGCAAGTCACTGTAGTGTTCTCTCCACCTTCCCTGAATCTCCTCTGGTTCCTTCAAGACCTTCTTTCCATCCTCAGACTTCAGGGGAGCAAAGGAGGATTGCTTTGGACCATAGACTTCTGTCAACAACTGGTCCATTGTTTTATAATCACCAACGTCAGATGTAGTTTGCAGAGCTTGAGCCTTCTCTTCCCAACAGGTACTTTGGAAGTTACGTAATCGCCTTTGTATTTCACCTTTCATCTTTTTTAGTGTTGCCACTGCTTTCTCTCTTTCAGCTGTAGGTAGATTTCGAAGGAGTGTCCTCTCATATAGTTGTCGTTTTTTCTCCATCAGACTAAGAATCTCTGCATCATTCTCATCGAACCGATCTTGATGTTTCTTCTTTTTAACTGCCAAAACGTCTTTAGCCGTATTATGTATCTTTACTTTGAAATCCTCCCAGACGTTCTCTTGGTTCAAAAGTTCGATACTGTCAATTGGTGATTTCAACAAATTCCTGGATTTTTCTAACTGAAGTTTACCTACATCAAGCCTCTTAGGCGTGATCGCTTTACGCTGGAATTTGGAGCGAATCTTTAGTTTGAACTTGGATCTGACTAATCGATGATCGGTCCAGCACTCAGCACCTCTCATTACCTCAACTGTCTTCATATCTTGCAGATCGCGTTTTCTAGTGACGATATAATCTAGCACATGCCAGTGCTTGGAGTGGGGATGCATCCATGTCCCTTTGTATTTGTTCTTTTGACGGAAGACTGTGTTCCCAATGACATAATTATGTTCTGTTTGAGGAAGTTGATCGTCCAGGTTAGTGTAGTCTTGAGAAAGACTGTTTTTCTCAAGACTATACAGTCTTTTTATAAGGCTACACTAACCTGGACGATCAAACTTCCACAAACATATCAAGATTCTCCCAGGTTCAAACCATTTACTTTAAGATTATGTTCATTACATAGTTGTAAGAGGTGCAGTCCATTGCTGTTGCTTTTGCCAAAACCGTGTTTTCCCAAACAGTTCCAGATGTCATGATCAGCTCCTACTCTAGCATTGAAGTCGCCGATGAGCAATATTTTTATCATCCTTGTGCACACCAGATAATACTCGTCTCAGATCAGAGTAAAACAGCAATATATCAGCTTCAGGATGTGTCATAGGAGGAGCATACACGCTGATTACAGTGGCAAACCTGCATCCTTGTAATGGCAGCCGAAGACTTACTATTCTGTTTGATGTACCAAAAGGAAGTTCTTCAAGCTTATCAAGTAGCTTGGTCTTTATGGCAAATCCAACACCACTTTCTCTTCTGTCTTCCTCAGATTTTCCTTTCCAAAAGATTGTGTATCCTGCATTAACTTCTGTGATCTGTCCCTCCTTGGCAAGACGTGTTTCAGACAGTGCTGCGATATCGATGTCATATCTTTTCAATTCCCTTGCCACAAGAGCAGTTCTTCTTTCAGGTCTGTTACCGTTCTCCGAGTCAAGTAAGGTCCGAACATTCCAACAACCGATTTTCAGGTTCATGTTGGTAAAGTATTTGCATTTTTTAGCTGTTGCTGCTTTTCTTCTTTGTGTCCTTTTACCGCTATAACAAACAACGACCAGCCACGGCATGGTGGTAAATTTGAGATGAGGTAGGCATTTGTTTAGAACACCTTTTCTAGTTCCCTCTCACGATTGTGAATAAGCAGTGCTATCCTAAATAGGCTGCTTAGTCGTCCAGTGTGCTGCCGAGCTGTTGTCACTACCTTTTTTGACATTCAAAACGACATTAAGGTAAACACAAGACCGCCAATGTGCAAGTTTGCAGCTACATACTTCCAGTTTGTTAAACCTGTATGCGTCACCACTCCCCCATCGCCATTGGACTTTCAAAAGAACACAAAAAAAACCCGGTTTCCCTGATGGTATTCTTTCCTTTTCAAGATAGCTTGTGCGTGATTATATTATAAGTGCATAAGGCTTGCACAGCACCATATCCACTTTTTGAATGAAGTAATGTTTACCAATGGCACAAATACATGAGACGACTGGCAAATTACATCATTCTCAGGTTTTTTCAGAGTTCTTCTTCTCACCAGGTGATCTTTCTATTTCCTTTAACTTGGCGCAGCCCAGGGAATATACCGTTTGGGTTTGAATTCAGAGTTTTCCTTCTCCTAGACGAATTGCCAACCAAGGCTAACGAGGTCCGTCTCCCCGGAGTTCTGGTTTTTGGAAGGCGCCAGTTACTCGGCCCACACCCCTTCTTTTAGTTCCAAACAGCTCCGCCACGTGAAGGCCAGGAGCTGGATGGTTTGGTTGTCAGAGGCAAGGTGACGCACGCCGTATGGGGTATTTTATAGACTAAGGGCACTCATCTCCCTTAGCCGCCCCGGCTATAACAACCTCTGGAACCAATATATATATATATATATATATATATAAATTAGCACCTTCCTTCAAATGCTTTATTTTAAGTTGACAAATTGGTGAAGGAAATATCGAGTGCCCATAATCCTCTACTTTTAATATATGTTGCTAAAGGATGTTCGTTGTTACTACTAGTTTCACGCCCGTAGACGATCTTCAGACAACTGGAAAAAATTCGGTCCGATTGCTCTTATATAGAAGTTATTACGTAAGTTCCTTGGAATGTTTTGACATCATTGTGTGTTTACAGTACGATGAATGTTTCGAAGGCAGTGTTTGTTTCGGTGGCGGCACTTTGCAAAGATTTCCGATCTTTTGTTCAGAAGAGTTTTTGGGTCCGTCTTCATGATAAACATTTTTTCATCCAGGCACAAATTACATCTTCTGTTTCAGCTTCTATATGCTTTCCTGTGCTTTAATATCGAACATTTAATCGAGTATTCCCGGTTTTCATTCTTCAGTTTCCAGACGTAGCTTGATAAGGCCGTTTCTTTTGAATACTTAGCGTTGCGGAATGATTTCTTATGATTATTGAAGCGGGTTTTAAATGGGTTCGCGGTCATGCCAATGTATTTCTTTGTAGTCCCGTCATCTGTCGTTGTTACATCGGCATGGTAGATAAGGTTTCCGTCGAGGCAATTACCTTGTAGAGGGCAGTTTTCGTTTGTTTGGCGGTTGCAGAAGCGTTGCTCAGAGGCAGTTGTGGCGGTGCGTGGTTGTTTTGACAATACATGTGCATTATGTTTGTTTATGATACTCCTCATATTATCCATGAAGCTATAGCTTATTTTGATTGTGTTCCTATTGAATATCTTGCTCAACTTACTTGAAGTTGGGAAATGCTTATCTACAAGGTTAAGGAATTTTCTTCCAATGTTAGTTTTAATGTTCTTGCTGAAGGGATGGTTGAACCAAGTGATATTTCGGGATCTTTTTCTTGATTTACTATTGTGTGCTATTTCGGTGTCTTCTGGTGAGTATTCGATATTGGTATGGAAACCACTATGTTTCAGCGCGTCATTGTACGGTGGTGCAGCATGGTCAAAAGTGGTTAGGTCGGCTGAAATGCTTGAGATGCGTTGACTGATCGATTTCGGTAGTTGTTTGATGATTGATGGAGGGTGGTTGGAGTGGCTGTTGATGTAGAGAGTGTCGTCGTTTGGTTTCCTGTAGGGTTTGAACTTCTCGTTGGTAAGGTCTAGCGTAATGTCTAGGAAGTTAACAATTTTCATGTTGGCGGTTGCTGTGATCGTCAGGTTGAATGTGTTAAAAATGCGGGTCAATTCTTTCTTCGCTTTTTCTGCTAGTCTGCCAGTGACATTCCTCAACAGAATCAGGCTGTCGTCTCCATATAGTCCAGCGTTTTCTTTTCCAAACCTCGCAATGAGCTTGTTTAAGATGTATAGACCAATAAGCTTGCACACCTCTGCGCCGTCGTTACTTCCTACCGTCACCTCAAACATGTCCGTACTGCCTCTTTTGACCCATGGTCTTTTTTGGTGGAATAACAAGGACTTACGTGCTGTGGAAATGATGTGAATGTCTCGGTCTGTAATTTTTGTGAACTGCTTCGCCCTGGATAAAAAATTGTTTATCATGAAGACGGACCCAAAAACTCTTCTGAACAAAAGATCGGAAATCTTTGCAAAGTGCCGCCACCGAAACAAACACTGCCTTCGAAACATTCATCGTACCGCAAACACACAATGACGTCAAAACAATTCAAGGAACTTACGTAATAACTTCTATATAAGAGCAATCGGACCGAATTTTTTCCAGTTGTCTGAAGATCGTCTACGGGTGTGAAACTAGTAGTAACAACGAACATCCTTTAGCAATATTTTATCTATTTTTCTCTATCTTCCAGGATATTGAGCACTTTTAGAATCGTTGATAAATCATTCGAATATATATATATATATATATATATATATATATATATATATATACATAACATATATAAATGTTGGTATATATCCATGGATTCCGGTCACTCAGGAATGCCGTTTACAAGCTCGGGGATTGGTATGTTGTTGACCAAACCTTACTTATTACCCGTTTGGAAACAAATCGATTTAGTCTCGTTCTTTTTTCCCCTTGTATAGATCTCTCGCAATTTGTTTGCATCATTTGAACACTGAAGGCAGTAAATGATTTAAAACCGGCAAATGAAATGGCTTTCTTGGTGCTTGCGGCTGGTTTCACTTTTGGGGCCATCTTAGTATCTGGACAATTTATGACTTAAAAGAGCAGTTGTCAAAGTTAGTTCCTTCGAATTTCTTTCTTCTTCTTCTTCTCGTCTCCGTCATGTTTGACGATGGGTATCTCTTTTATGGCGTCGTTCTCCATTTTCCCAGGCACGTCGCCTTAATCTATCCTCGGACAGAGTTTGCTATTTGCAATGTGGTGTCTCCATGCAAGGCGGTCAGCGGTAATTGTGAACTAGTCCTTGTCACCAAGACCAAATATTCTCAGATCTTCCTTGATGCAATCCTTCCGCCGTTTCTTTGGGCGGCCACATAATCTAGTGCTATTGACAAGTTCGCCAAAGAGTAACAGCCTTGGTATTCAGTGGTCTGGCATCCTAAAAACATGACTCAGTCATCTTAGGCGGTTGCTATGTATCATAGTCTCGATTGTTGTGACCTGTGATTGTTTTATCACTTCCTAATTAGTAACCCGGTGCCACCACTTGATCTTCAAAATTTGTCTGAGTGACCTTTGGTGGAACATTTTTAAGAAATGGATGTGAGAGACAAGTGTACACCAGGTTTCACACCCATACAGCAGACGTGGCAAGACAAGGGCTTTGTAGTCTGCAATTTTTGTGGTCAGTGACAGGCCCCTACGATTGCAGCATCTAGTAGACAGTGAGTGGAAAGCAGATGCTCCTGTAGCTGACCTCCTATTGATTTCTGCCTCTAGGGAAGCATCATCAACAAGCTTCCCCCCTAGGTAGGTAAAGAAGAAGAAAAAAGAAAGAAATATTTGAACCTCTTTCGAAGTGTCATGCAGAATAGACCTGAGCTCATTTAAGAATCACTCTAGGTCTTCAGAGCTCATGTTTGGAAGTTTTGAAGTGATGACGTCTTTGAAGTGCTGTTTGATCTCAAGTACTTTAAGACGTGCTGTGTTTAGGCGTGGTGCAATTTTTTTGCATCTGACTCGGGGGGAAATGTGGAGACGCAGGTTGAACCTACTACAAACCATTTTGTGGTACGTCCAGTAGTCTGCACTGCGGCGGACCCTCGAGTCTGCTAGATCACTCCTGTAATGTTGTTTAATGATGATATAATCGATCATGTGCCATCTCTGGGAACGGGGATGTTTCCAGGTTCTTTTATGTATACCTGGGTGTGTAAACAATGTATTGGAAATGAGGAGGCTAAACCATGTACAAAGTTTTAATAGTGTCACGCCTTGTTTATTTTCCTCGCCAAGGCCGCCTTGGCTGATGACATTTGGCCAGGCTTCAGCCTTAGTGCCAACTTTGGCATTAAAGTCACTCGGGAGGAATAGTCTGTCATTTGAGGGGACATCTGAAAGAAATGTTGTTAGTTGATCATAACAAAGCACTTTTTCCTCCATTGGTCTTTTGAAAGTTTGGGCGTATATACTGATAAAGATAGGTTGACAGTTCTTTCTCAGTTAGATACGCATGGTCATAATAGGGGAATTGATTCCCTTCTACTTAAGCACTGCCGGTCTAACACTTGACTTCATCACTATTGCCACACCCTCTAATTTTGGTTGTTCACTGTCTCTCCCTGAATGAAGGAATGTGTAGTTTCCATCTTTGAACTCACCATCACACGGCATACGGCACTCACTGAGGCAGGCGATGTCTATATTTAACCGAGCCAGCTCTAATGCCACGATAGCAGAGCGGCGCTCAGGTGTTTGGCATTTGAACTTGGAGTCATCGGACATGGTTCGAACGTTCCAAGATACGATCTTGATCTGTGAGATATATTTGCGGTGACGTCTAGGAACTTTAGGGTCAGGAGGTCCCGAACGCTTTACCCCTGATCCGTCATTCACACAAAGATACTTCCTATTTGGTCGACGCTACCCGTAAGATGTTGTAAGTGAAGAGTCTGTAGCGGGTTATGGTGTTTCGCTGCTGCAAGGGTGCTGGCCTCACTGCTGCTAGCAAGTAGGGTGCCCAACTTCCTTACTTGCATCCTTCTGCCAGAGGACACATAGTGGACTCAGGACAGGCACATGTCATTATGCGTATATCTGGAGAAGCGGTCAAAGCTAGTGGGGTCAGTGGGGCTGACCTTGGTTTGAACTGACCCAGGCAGGCTGGCCGTTTCGACTATTGTCCTCGTATATAGGAGATATAAGTCTACGCCCTTTGGCCTTTCCGACTGTTGTTAAGATGTTGTAGACGGTAGCCTCTACGCCATTAGGGTGGTTGTCCAGTATCTACTATGAGGTTGACGGAATTGCCGCCAAGTTGGCTAACAGAACCGCCAAGTGTACCGCTACTGCTGCCAAGTTGACTAGCAGTGACGCCAAAGTAACGCAGAATAGGGGGGGGGGGGCTAAGAAGTGTTACCACTTGCCCTAGGTGAACTCCTGCATTGGCCAACTGTTCACTTTTTGCAGCAACGCTTCGTCTTGGTTCTTTTTGGTGAATATAAACAAAAGATGTAAGGGAACCCGCTTGCTGTTAGGACATTTGCTAAGCGACTAAGTGTAAGCGACATTCTTCGCTGAAGTTAAACAGATGTTTATTTGTATAAATCTCGAGACTTTTCACGTTCTGGCAACTTCTTAACTGAGCTACACAATTACAGGTACGTCTGAATCGAGTAGCTTTGAAACACAACTTCTGTGAACGGAATTGGTTTGAGTAACTTTCAAAAGTAGCTTCCCGACTTCATTCTTCCCTAAAGGAGACTTCTTGTACCAAATATTATTGCTTAGATTTTGCTAGTGTTTATTGGTAAAGTAGAATGAAGATTCTGGTTCACTCATCTTCACGGGATGATGGCTTTTGAATATTTTTTAGTATTTAATCGGACAGCGTTCATAGTCAATTGTTTGAGAAGTGGGACAAAACACTCATAGCCTAGAAGACTTGTCCAGGCCGTGACAAACTTTGGATGATCTCTCCGCTTTCCACACAAGTATTTAATTGCTTCATTCAGGATCGTTTTTCGTTTGAAATATCGCCCCACTGAAGACGTCTGGATGTATTTCTGGCCCGAAACTAAAATGCAAGATAAACAGCCACCAGGTTACACGCTGCAAATCTACTTATTTTTGGTCACCAAACTATCCTTGGGCGAAACAGTTGTCCACTTCAGTCTTTCTCACTTCTCGGGTAGCTTGTGGATGATGACATTTACCGCGTTCGACCAGTAATGCTTTCATCAAGATTTAAAACTTCTCAAGGAAGTTTAAAAGTTTAAAGACGTCTTGTTTTTGTAAATTCACCGTTGAACCCTTTGGGTTGAGGTGCCACTGAATGCTTAGTTGAAATTACGTAAGAGTTGCAAATACGTAAGAGTTACTTCTCTCTACTCGTTCTTCTTTCGACCAAAACTTGCAGAAGGTTTGCTTGTCGTATTTTGTTGTATGTTATGTATTTTTCCGATTTTTGGTGAGCAATAAAAACGCAGTACCCGTTCATGTTTCCTTTGTTTATTTCGTCGGTTTTGTAATTCGTTTCATCTTCGTCACGCAAGTCTTGTACCTCCCGATGAATACTTAGCATAAATTTTCATCATAGCACTTCTAATAGATATTTGTAACCAACTTCAAGATAATGCAGAATTTATCAGTTTTTTAAGTCAAAAAATATCGAAAAAAAATTTTCAATCATGAGTTGTCCGTAATGCTGGCATCCGACCTGTAACTTTTGAGCATGCTCCAATTTTATAACGGAAAGCCTGGCTATCTATATAAAAAATCTTTCTTTAAAGCAAAATGAATGTAAAGTTTGGTTGAGAAACGACTCGAAATACCTCAAGATCGCAACTAATGCAGGGCATTGATACGGAATCTCGCCCCACTCAGAGATGTACATGAACATCTGTTCATGTATGTCTCTGAGGATAATTCTGAAATAGAATTGAAACACTGCACATCCTCTCATTGATAAGCATTAAATCGT
Source organism: Heliopora coerulea (assembly GCA_030142905.1). NCBI lineage: Eukaryota > Metazoa > Cnidaria > Anthozoa > Scleralcyonacea > Helioporidae > Heliopora > Heliopora coerulea. Next base: position 226,582 of record JASJOG010000313.1, on the reverse strand, counting down.
CGCGAGAATATCTCATGCTCTTAAATTGGATAAAACTCACCTCCAATCCCTGTCAGTTTAATAGCTCAACAGGTAGAGCGGCGGACCGGTACCCCCAAAATGTGAGTTCAAATCCCGCTCGTGTCAACATTTTTCACTTGACTTCGGCAGTGTCAGATTATCGTGAAAGTTTCTGTAAACGACATTCTTCGCTGAAGTTGAATCGATACTGATTTGTATGAATCGAGACTTTTCACGTTCACACAATCACAGGTACGTCTGAATCGAATAGCTTTGAAATGCAAGTTTAGCAAACGGAACAGTTTTGAGCAGCTTTCAACAGTGGCTTCCTGACTTCATTCTTCCCTGAGGGAGACTTCTTGGTTCAAATATTATCGCCTGGAGTTTGCTTGCGTTTAATGGCAAAGTAGAATGCAGATTCTCGTTCATTGATCTTTGTAGGACGGTGGCTTTTGAATATTCTGTAGTACTTGTCCGGATTGCGTTCATGGTTAATTGTTCGAGAAGTGGGATAAAACATTCAGCGTCTCCAAGACTTGTCCTAGGCTGATAGTCTTTGGATCCTTTCACTGCTTTCCACACAAAGATTTCGTTGCCTTTTTAAGGATCGTTTTAAATATGAAATGTTGCTCCACTGAAGACACCGGAATCTATTTCTGGCTTGTAAACAAGAATGCAAGGCAAACAGCCGCCAGGAAACACGCTGAAAAGCCACTTATCTTCGGAGATTATACTAACCTTCGGCGAAAATGTTGTCCGCTTCAGTCTTTCTCACTTCTCGGGTGGCTTATAGATGATTACTTTACAATGTTCGACTAGTAATGCTTCCATCAGGATTTTATCACCTCGCAAGAAATTTTAAAAGTTTAAAGCCGTCTTCTTTCAGTAAATTCAACGTTAAACCCTTTGTGTTGAGGTGCCGCTGAACGCTTCGTCGAAAATACGTAAGAGTTGAAGGTTTGCTCGCTACGCCATTTTTCTCTTTTACCAATGTTTTACAGTGGAAAAAAAATACATCTTTTACTTCTCGTTTCTCGCTCTTCTTTCGAGCTAATTTGCACAAGGTTTGCTTTTCGTATTTTGTTGTATGTTTTGCATTTTCTGATTTTTGGTCAGCAATAAAAATGCAGAACTTTCATGCTTTCTTTATTTCATCAGTTTCGTAATTCGTTTCATCTTTGTCACCCAAGTCTTGTACCTCAGATTGAATACTTTGATAAATTTTTATCATAGCACATCTAATACATTTGTAACCAACTTGAAGATAATGTAGAATTTATCAATTTTTTAGGCCAAAAAATGTCAAAAAACTATTCAATCATGAGATAGCAACAACTTGATACGAACGTCCATTATTTAGCAGCAGAATTCTCAGAATGGATCTTTTATCATTTGTTAAACCGTTAAAGGTTATTCTCACCAATCCTTCTGTTTTAATGAAGCATAATCGAAGGTTTAAAAATAAAAAAATTATTTAAATATAAAATATAAATATAAAACGACAAATTGTTTAAATATAAAACAATGTCCAGTTGGGGTTGTTGATATTTGTAGCAAAATGTTTTTCTTTTACTGCATTTCCTTTTCCAGTTATAGAGAGGCCAATTTATCTTTTTTACAATTTTATATGGATTTTCGAGACATATATTGGAAAATTGGGCGAGGGTTTGTTGTGTACACGTATTTCTAGTGTATCATCTGCATGGACAAGGAGGCCGAAAAATGGGGTTAAATTGGACGCTGCCATTTTGAATAAATTAGGGGGTAAATTCGTCTTCTCCAGTCCTTTTTCCGTCAGTTCGAGAACTTTTTTGTTAAGCAGCTAAACTTTAGAAAATTTCTTTGTGTTTGTTTCCATTAGATGTATGAGAAAAATCAGCGTCTCTGGTTATTAGTCGCTATTATTCTTATAACCCCTTAAATGTTTTACGTTCTTTTTTTAAAAAAGAAAACAAACAAAAACCAGGGACAAAACTGAATTGACGCTTTTCGATGACCTTCAACTTATCATCCGGGCATGCTTGTTTTGCCCTAAAATTTTTCCGATATGGCGTTCCTCAATATTTTCGCCAGTGGTTCAGTGACATTTAGTCCCAATGCCCCCTTTATTTAATATATGATCTCTATGATTTCTATGCTCAAACGTTTTAGTTTTTGATATTATACTTCAAGAAACCAATTCATTTGGAATCACAACCACCAATTGTTCCTATTTTGACGCTCTAATGGTTCGATCTATTGTTCTAGTGTAGCAATGGAATTTCTACTATGTATACGTAAGTCTAAAAATGTTTTATTAATAATACCTTCTTATTTGTTAAATCAGAATTTATAATTTTTAAATTCTGACCATTTCGTTAGCCGTTCTTTTTGGCATATTAGTGGCTGCGGATGATAATAATATTTAATAATATTAAGTTTAATATAAGTTTAGTTTCCGAAATTCAAGTTCACACCAGCTTGACGCGCGTGACGGGGTACATGAGGCATGCCAAAACAGTTCTGAGGGTACATAAAACTAATAGGTTGGGAACCACAGGTTTACAGCTGCAGTAGGGAATATATGACAGACATAGTAGAGGTATTCAAGCGCTTTTTCCTTCCACGTATAAAATCTTCGTTAACCAATAACTTAATTGATATGACACATGCAATAAACGTTAATCCACGTAGCAGAAGTTTCACAACTATTAATTCTCTGTGACATGATCACATATTCATGGCCTGAATTTTCATATGTGCAGCTCATCCCCTCGCCCACCGCGCGAAGCGCGGTGCGAGGGTACTAATCTCGACGTGCCTGGAGTCCCTTTACAGGGAGAAAAATTTTCGCTTTGTGTATGTATCTTTATATATACTAGAAATACATCCACGCAACAACCCCTCGCCCACCCTTCCAATATATCTCTCGAGAATCCAAGTAACATTGATAATTTTTCAAAATTCTCAAAAAGACAAATCCTCCTGACTATAACTGGAAGAGGACATGCAATAAAAAAAATCCACACAGAATTTGGTCGCAAGTAAACAACAATCCAAACTGGAAATTATTTTATATTTAGACTGCTTACAGTCATATTTACGTTTAAAATTTCAAATCTGCTTTATTAAAACAAAAAGTTCGGTGAGAATAACGTTCAACGGCTTAACAAATGGTAAGATGTCCATCCTTACAATTAAATAATTAAACAACGAATGATAGGATCAATACCCTGAATTATTTGCGGGATTATGGTAATTCGTGTCATTTTCCAATTAGACTTGTTACTCATTTTGCCTTAAAGAAAGATTGTTTTATTAGATGACTAGACTTTCAGTCTTAAAAGTGGAGCATTCTCAAACGGATACCAGCATTATGGACAGCTCATGATTGAATATTTCTCTGACATTTTTTTGATTTAAAAAATTGATAAATAAGTTGGTTACAAATGTCTTTAAGATCTGCTATGATAAGGGTTTATGCTAAGTATTCATCCGGAAGTACAAGACTTTGGTGACGGAGATGAAACGAATTTCGAAATCGACGAAGTAAAGAAAGAAAACATGAACGAATTCTGCAGTTTTATCGCTGACCAAAAATCGGAAAATATAAAACAAAATACGACAAGCAAACCTTGTGCAAGTTTTGTCGAAAGAAGAACGAGAAGATGGAAGTAAAAGACGTACTTTTTCCAAGGCAAAACATCAATAAAAAAAGAAAAATGGAGTATAAACCTGCAACTCTTGCGTATTTTCAACTAAGCATTTCAGTGGCACCTCAACACAAAGGGTTCAACGGTAAATTTACACAAAGACGACTTTAAACTTTCTTGAGAGGTTTTAAAATCCTGATGAAAGCATTACCGACCGGATACGGTAAAGGTCATCATGCACAAATCACTCTTGAAGTGAGAAAGACTAAAGCGGACAACTGTTTTGCTGAAGGATAATTTGGTTACCAAAAACAAGTAGCTTTGCAGCGAGTTACCAGGTGGCTATTTACCTTGTATCTTTGTTTCGAGCCAAAAATACATCCTAACGTCTTCAATGGGGTGACATTTCATAGCGAAAAAAATCCTGATTGAGGCAATGAAATCTTTGTGTGGAAAGCGGAGAAAGCATCCAAAGACTGTCATGGCCTGGACAACTCTTCTGGATGACGAGTGTTCTATCCCACTTCTCAAACAATTGACCATGAACGCTGTCCGCTTAAATACTGCAAAATATTCAAAAATAATCGTCGTACAGAGATGAACGAACCAGAATCTTCATTCTACTTTACCAATAAACACCAGCAAAATCCAGGCGGTAATATTTCGTACAAGAAGTCTCCCTTAGGGAAGAATGAAGTCGGGAAGCTACTTTTGAAAGCTGCTCAAAACAATTCCGTTCGCAGAACTTGTACTTCAAAGCTACTCGATTCAGACGTACCTGTGATTATGCTGCTCAGGTAAGTGGTTACCAGAACGTGAAAAGTCCCAAGATTTATACTAATCGACATCTATTCAACTTCAGCGAAGAATGTCGTTTTAATACACTTAGTCGCTTAGCAAATGTCCTGACAGCAAGCGAGTTCCCTTACGTCTTTTGTTCATATAAATCAGAAAGGACCAAGACAAAGCGTTGCTGCAAAAAGTGAACAGTTGGCAAATGCATATTCCAAGGAGCTAACTTCGAGAACTGCTCTGTCAAGTCATAAATTGTCCAGTTACTGAGGTGGCGAAACCAGCCACAGGCACCAAGAAAGCCATTTCCTTTGCCGGTCTTAAATCATTTACTGGCTTCAGTGTTCAAATATTGTAAACAACTTGCGAGAGATCCATACAAGGGAAAAAAGGACGAGACCAAATCGATTTGCTTCAATACGGTAGCTAAGTACGGTTTGTTCAACAACATACCTGTCCCCGAGCTTGCACACGGCATTTTTGAGTGACCGGAACCCATGGATATATATATCCCCTCGCCCACCACGCGAAGCGCGGTGCGAGGGTACTAATCTTGACGTGCGTGGAGTCCTTTTACACGCGTGGTGATTACTAGGGAGAAAAATTTTCGCTTTGGGTATGTATCTTTATATATATATATATATATATATATATATATATCCATGATGTCTGGTCACTCAAAAATGCCGTGTGCAAGCTCGGGGACAGGTATGTTGTTGAACAAACCGTACTTAGCTACCGTATTGAAGCAAATCGATTTGGTCTCGTCCTTTTTTCCCTTGTATGGATCTCTCGCAAGTTGTTTACAATATTTGAACACTGAAGCCAGTAAATGATTTAAGACCGGCAAAGGAAATGGCTTTCTTGGTGCCTGTGGCTGGTTTCGCCACCTCAGTAACTGGACATTTTATGACTTGACAGAGCAGTTCTCGAAGTTAGCTCCTTGGAATATGCATTTGCCAACTGTTCACTTTTTGCAGCAACGCTTTGTCTTGGTCCTTTCTGATTTATATGAACAAAAGACGTAAGGGAACTCGCTTGCTGTCAGGACATTTGCTAAGCGACTAAGTGTATTAAAACGACATTCTTCGCTGAAGTTGAATAGATGTCGATTAGTATAAATCTTGGGACTTTTCACGTTCTGGTAACCACTTACCTGAGCAGCATAATCACAGGTACGTCTGAATCGAGTAGCTTTGAAGTACAAGTTCTGCGAACGGAATTGTTTTGAGCAGCTTTCAAAAGTAGCTTCCCGACTTCATTCTTCCCTAAGGGAGACTTCTTGTACGAAATATTACCGCCTGGATTTTGCTGGTGTTTATTGGTAAAGTAGAATGAAGATTCTGGTTCGTTCATCTCTGTACGACGATTATTTTTGAATATTTTGCAGTATTTAAGCGGACAGCGTTCATGGTCAATTGTTTGAGAAGTGGGATAGAACACTCGTCATCCAGAAGAGTTGTCCAGGCCATGACAGTCTTTGGATGCTTTCTCCGCTTTCCACACAAAGATTTCATTGCCTCAATCAGGATTTTTTTCGCTATGAAATGTCACCCCATTGAAGACGTTAGGATGTATTTTTGGCTCGAAACAAAGATACAAGGTAAATAGCCACCTGGTAACTCGCTGCAAAGCTACTTGTTTTTGGTAACCAAATTATCCTTCAGCAAAACAGTTGTCCGCTTTAGTCTTTCTCACTTCAAGAGTGATTTGTGCATGATGACCTTTACCGTATCCGGTCGGTAATGCTTTCATCAGGATTTTAAAACCTCTCAAGAAAGTTTAAAGTCGTCTTTGTGTAAATTTACCGTTGAACCCTTTGTGTTGAGATGCCACTGAAATGCTTAGTTGAAAATACGCAAGAGTTGCAGGTTTATACTCCATTTTTCTTTTTTTATTGATGTTTTGCCTTGGAAAAAGTACGTCTTTTACTTCCATCTTCTCGTTCTTCTTTCGACAAAACTTGCACAAGGTTTGCTTGTCGTATTTTGTTTTATATTTTCCGATTTTTGGTCAGCGATAAAACTGCAGAATTCGTTCATGTTTTCTTTCTTTACTTCGTCGATTTCGAAATTCGTTTCATCTCCGTCACCAAAGTCTTGTACTTCCGGATGAATACTTAGCATAAACCCTTATCATAGCAGATCTTAAAGACATTTGTAACCAACTTATTTATCAATTTTTTAAATCAAAAAAATGTCAGAGAAATATTCAATCATGAGCTGTCCATAATGCTGGTATCCGTTTGAGAATGCTCCACTTTTAAGACTGAAAGTCTAGTCATCTAATAAAACAATCTTTCTTTAAGGCAAAATGAGTAACAAGTCTAATTGGAAAATGACACGAATTACCATAATCCCGCAAATAATTCAGGGTATTGATCCTATCATTCGTTGTTTAATTATTTAATTGTAAGGATGGACATCTTACCATTTGTTAAGCCGTTGAACGTTATTCTCACCGAACTTTTTGTTTTAATAAAGCAGATTTGAAATTTTAAACGTAAATATGACTGTAAGCAGTCTAAATATAAAATAATTTCCAGTTTGGATTGTTGTTTACTTGCGACCAAATTCTGTGTGGATTTTTTTTATTGCATGTCCTCTTCCAGTTATAGTCAGGAGGATTTGTCTTTTTGAGAATTTTGAAAAATTATCATTGATACTTGGATTCTCGAGAGATATATTGGAAGGGTGGGCGAGGGGTTGTTGCGTGCACGTATTTCTAGTTTAAATATGGTTATGAAATCTTTCTTCAGAATTAGAAGACATCGCCATGGTTTCTGCAAAAAACGACAGTTTTTTGTGACTTTTTGAAATGATAATATACCACAGTCAAGAATATAACGTTTCATTGTATCAGGCTTCTGCACGACAGTTAATTTTTGGCGAGAAAAAAATATGCAGCGACCACCATCATTACCACCGCCACAGCTCCTACGTCTAGGTCAGTGAAGGCCTTATTCATAAATGACAACTTATGTGATATTCTTCTGTATACAGTGGTATTACTACAGGAGTGACCAAGGGGCCATGCACCCCCTAAAACATACCAAGCTACCCTTAGGGTCACCCCAACTTGTAGAGTAATGTAATAATCAAGCCTTATAAAGTTAGATTTTTCCATAATTGAATGTGTAGAAGATGACATTAAATGTTTGAGAGGCAATCCCAAAAATCTGTGCGAGATGTTGGCACCCCAAAATTTTCTGAGGCCCCATTACGAATGTCCTATTTATCAACATGTTCCCCAAGCGTCGTTTGAGAACAAAAGTTTTTCCTTGTTTCATATTCAACAATAAGGCAGGAGTAATTTTAATGTGCCCATAAAAGACGAACAAATGAAAAACTATTTATGAATAAGGTATATAGGTCACATAAATGTCCCAGATGCTTCTCTTAGATTTCACAATATATACCTAATTCTTTGAAATGATAATTATACTAGAAAGACTTCTCATTTATGCCATGACACACTCGTTGAGAGAGCTGGGATAACCATCGATTCAATTCACATCTAGCATAACAAACGCCGATGGGAAATACTGTCAAAATAAATTTCTGTGCCCCCCAGAGATGTCTATAATCTTTATTTGCATCGTACAATGGTCAGGTGGAAAAAACCCAGCCAGTACCTGTCGGTTTTCGCAAGCCGGACGGCTTCTATATAATAAAGTTTATTGTCACTTTATTCTAGTTGCGGGTGGAAATGGTTATCAATGACAACCAAATAATGCTAACAAACGGGAAGGAGGAGCATAAAACTGAATGAAAGTGATATAGTTGGAGATGCGAATAAGGTAAACCATAATTGAATCTCTTAAAATACCCTAGCTGCATCAATTCGTTTATCTTCTACAGATTATCTGCTTGGTGGCTTAGTTAAGATGTTTTATTGCATTGTTATGTTAATTACATGTAGCTCATTCGACTTGAGGTGACAGCTGGTTAAGATTATGTTTATTTTCCTAAATACTGACATGTGGCGAGACCTAAATAAATTTCGTTAAATGATCTGGAGAAATTTCCTCAAGTTATCGTTAATTTTCCTCATCAATGTCTCATCACGGAGCTTGTCCACCATTTTACAATGCCAGTATTTAGGCTCACATGATTACTTGAGCTGGGTTTTGCAAGGACATAAAGTAATACAGGAAATCGATTAAAATATCCATAGACGTTTGCAATTCTAAGGGATTACTTGAAACAAGCTTGCTTCCTTAGAAATAACTTGAACTCGCTTGAAATTATATGTAAATTATATTATATATATCATTTAATTTACACATAATTACAAAGGATTTCAAGAATTAAAAAGTGGTGTTAGAAGTTGTTAGATGTTAAAAATGATGAGTTAGATTGGTCTGGCCTGTTTCTAAAGGCAAAATTAACATTAAATTTCGATTAAATTCAAAGATATAATGACGTCCACGAAAAACACTTTTTACTTGTCAGGAAAGAGCTTTTAAGTATTAGTATCGACCAAATAACAAACTTTACTACTTTCGAGAGATCTACTACGGATTTTTTAAATAATAAATTGCGACATATTGTGTGCCACCTACCCAAATTTTCCTATAGATATTTTTTGAAAAGCTTCAGAACACAAGGATATATTTTCAGGCTGTTTTTAACATTCTCATTCTGAAAAAACACTAAAAAAGATATAAAACGCACAATCATAAATTTTACTTTGTTTTTAATTAATTTATTTCTCTCTTGGGTAGTTACCTCTTTATAGTTATGTCCTTCGACTGGCCTGCTCAAAAAGATCGGTCTGTATGGTTAACATATACCAGAAATCTTCTTCTCTCTTTAACAAATGCAAAATAGCTTTGTGTAAAAACCTGCGGAAAACCTTCCTAATCGTGAATTAAGCTTAGCTGTGATTACTTTAAATAGAGTTTCTTAAGTGAAAGAGTCTTGTTAATTTTTTTTTTATCTATTTATCAATACCGCAAAATTCTACCTGGTGAATCAACCATAGGTTCTCGTCCTACGGTATATTGCCTTCCACGAACACCATAATGGTCAAATGATGCCACATCTAGGGTTTTTGCAATCAGTCATGTGTTTGTCTTCATAAGCATATTTAGAGAATGTCGGCTTTTTCTTTTCATTTTTAGAAATCTTTATGGAAAGCAAAATATGGGTATGTTGGCTTGTTGCTTGTTACGTCCAGCAAGCATTTCCAAGTAAGAAGTATTCTGTCGTGACCAACCCAGTAATAATCTAGGTAGGATAATCCCAGTCGAAAATTTTACTTCAAAAAATTATATGTAAAATTATCTAATTGCAACATTTTCAAAGGTAGAGCTTTCATTTCATAACGTTTTCGTTCATGAGAAACTTTACTCATTAATAAAATTATTTGGTTCGTGAAAAACCTGACTCATTAATTAAATTATTTGATTCAAAATTTCACATTTCTACAGTTATACAAATTCATTCAGTACCCAAAATGTGATTTGTATTTAATGAAGGAAATTTTTGAGTGTCAGAATCGTATATTTGAATGAGTGTTGACAATATTTAGCGGTACATTTATTTCAGGTACGCAGAACTTTTATCCTCATTAATTGATACCAGTTAACTTTTCTAATTTCTGGATTAATACCGAGTGCATAGTAAAGTTTTTAATTTGACATGATTCAACTTATTGCGCAGATTCAGATCAGTTAGATCGACGTAACATAAAAGGGTCGTTTATGTGAGAAGTAATTAATCACAACTAAAATAAGCCCTGAACTTTCATACAAACTGCCTCAGGATGACGTTTTTTACGATTAAAATTAGCTGAGGAATTTTATCAAACATGAAGTTTGACCAACTCATATATAAAAATTCCCCATGATTTCACACGTGGGATTTCATGTCGAAAGATTTATCACATGTAAAAAATTTTACATGTAGTTTTTCACATGTAAAAGTTTCACACAAAATTTAATTTCATATGTTTTACAGAAATGGTAAGTATGTGATTTACGTGTAATTCACATGTGGAGCACATGTGAAACATTTTCACACTTCCAATTTTACGTGTGAAATCTGGTAGAGGGAATTTTTATATGGCAGGGCTTAGCAATAAAGCCGAAATAAAGCTGCTATGATTTTCGCCTTATTGTGTTTTCCACTAAACTTGAATCAACAATACGTCTATTTTTGAGTTTATGTTCTGATGTTATAAAGGTTTTACGGGAAATGTTTTCTTGTCATTCATGAAAACGTAATGTATTGTAAGCTGGTATAATTCTTAAGAAATGTGTATTTCATAACTATCGTAGTAACTTAGATACCATTATAAGTTTTTTGTAAGCGTGGATAATGATATGAACGCAATAAAGTGCTTATTGAATATTGCCATCATTATTATTATCATTATTACTATCTTTATCCTTATCATTATTCTTATCCTTATCATTATCATTATCATCATCATCAATATCATTATCATCATCATCAATATCATTATCATCATCATCAATATCATTATCACTAGTATCATAATCGTTATCGTTACCGTTATCGTTACCGTTATCGTTATCTTTATCGTTATCTTTATCATTAACATCATTATCATCATCTTTCCCACTAACATCATTATCATCATTATCATTATTATTATTGTTATCATTGTCATTATCATTATTATAAACTTTCTTTTGTATAGTTTTAGTTGAAAAGTTTAGCCCGGGAGGAACAACGACTTGGAGTGAGGAACCTCGGTACAGAGACAAATCAGGTATGCACTAATAACATTTTGCCCAAGAAAATATTATTACTTGTGCTTTCAGGTGAACCACTAATGAACCGAAGTATCAGAAACCAAACCGACTTACGTTAAAACCGCAGCTGCGATAATGGTATCTTTTTGTGACATTTTTTCACACCGTAGACATTAGTGCTGAACGAAGTTGCACAAATAAACTCCATTTATACCAACAAGATCACGAACTGTCAGTTATTGGCCAGGAGAAACTGAAGTCAAGATAGCTGTCCGTGGAGAGCGATTTTACCGTCAGGTTTCAGTTCCCTATGCTGTCTTGTTCATCATTTCTAGTCTTTTAAACGTTCTTGTGAAGTGCAAAAACTCTGAACTGAAGAGTGAAGTGCTCTTTAGTTCAGCTACGAAAATATTTAAATGAACAAGGAGAGAGTTCAAGGTGACGGGATTCCGAAATGCTATCTACCCTGCAAGCTAATGAGCTCAATTCTCCTAAAATTAGTGTACACTTAAAGGAGAACATACTTAGAACATTTTCTTCAATTGATCTTTCAAAGCCGTTTTACTCTATGATTTATTACAAGATTTTTCAATTGAAATGCTTTACGTAATCATCGTCTCTAGGGTTTCCTCCGAATTATGATTGAATAAACTCAATTTTCCTTATGGTTTCATCAATGTTAAGCACAGTGGCCTAGCGAGGAGGGGGGAGGCGAAGGGAGCGGTTGCCCCAAATGGCACATTTTTGGCGGGCGGCACTTTTAGGTTGGAGCGGCACTTAGGGTTTCATGTTTGGATTGCAATGGAGCTTCCTGTTTACAAGTTACAACTATGATAATAATTTTACCGATTTTGGCGTTTAGCTTTTGTTCTGACAGTTTTTAAAAAACGTAAATAATATAACAGAACATGAACTGGCTAATTCTATCAGATTTGACAATGTCATAAACGAGTTTGCTTCACTGAAGGCCAGAAAAATCAAAATGTGCTTTCAATAGTTAACTTTGGTGTAGGTTATTTAATCCAACAATCAATTGCAATAACATTGAATAGATAACAAAAAATACCTTTATTTAGAAAGGTTTTGCTGACATTTCTTAAGTTTTCTTTCCCGGACATATAAACATATTGTGTTAAGAACGTATGCAGCATAGGTTGTGTAACAATCAAAAAGTAAGTTGTAACATTCAACCGCCCCCCGGCCCATGGAGCCACGGAATATGCCGGAGGGCGGCATTTTGGGAATTCGCCCCCAGTGGAACTCTGGTCGCTACGCCACTGGTTAAGCACCGTACAAGCAACCAAGCTTTCCTTGACCAGGAAAATGTGCTTATCTATATACGACACAAATAGTCAAGTTCTTCTTTGACAAGGAGACTTTATCAGTAGCTAGCATGATCAGCTTTTGAACGAGGCAGCTTGGCAAGCCAATTTTGCTGTCCAGCAGAAGCATATTTCATCACATTTCACGCCCACAAGTCAGTATTTAATTGTACCAATTCTCCTTTTATCAAAATCATGGAGTAACACAGCTTTATGCTCGCTTTGTTACTTTGTATACCTTTGCTGGTCGTACTTAAAGGATGGCACTTACCAGAATGGTGGAAACATCCTCTTCCATTGGTAAACTGGTAATGAAACAAGCAGTTTTTAACGAATTATTAACAAAGCAGGTGTTTTTTTCCATCGTTAGAGAGGATTACACTCTATCGAACAACTTGAATGAAATAATTTATTGGTGAAGTTGCAGGGACCATGAGTTATTCAACATTGACAATACTGATCATAAAAACCAAGACTCATTGATCCCTCCACTTAACCGCTAAGTAATCATATTTTACCTTGGTTCTTGTTCGCATTAATTCTTACTTTCTTTCGTCGTACTCTTTTACTCGAGTGATACCAGTACCGTCGCAAGATGATCTCAGAAAACTAAATCAGTACAGATATGGTAAGTCAGATCCATATAAAATACTTGTAATAAACATTCATCCTTAAGGCTGGTTTACACATATCACACGAGAGGAAACCAATTTGTTTTGTTACGTTTGTGCTCTTTGGGGCGAGGACTTTATGGGACCGCAGTCTGAAACTTTGGAACCGCAGATGCTATGAGCACTAAATGTTCACGAGATACTTTTACGTATAAATGCTATTAACTACTAATTGCGTATAATATTATCCATGCTGTAAAAATGGTGGACCTCAGAAATCCTTACCACCATTGTAACAGAAAATGGGTGACTATCATTAATTCTTTGACTGCAGGAGCTGTCATTTCGACGAGCAAAATTGTTCGGCATTAGCCAGAGTGAAATGGTAGAAGTCTTAACCACCGCAGAGGAATTAAGCTATATTTCCATTTGTGTGGATATGGGCACGAATTTGTATCCTGATTACGGACACGTTTCTTTTGTTTCCATTTACTCCATTTACTCTATTGCCATATCTATACCCATGTCCCTATCCGTACAAATGGAAGTGTACCTTTAATGAAAAAAAGCTAGGCAGAACAAAAGTTTGTCCTTTACGGAGTAAAACGTAACAGAAATACATACTGTCGCGATCCGACTATAGTATTTCAGATGGACGAACCTATACAGATTCTTTGCAAGGTGCAAGTTATAGAGTTGTTCGTTGCAAGTTGTGGCCTTTGCAAGGTGCAAGTTGTCCAGGAGGCAGTTGCGAATCGCTAGCTCCCAAGGAAGCAAGCCAGATTTTTGAGGAACAAATTTGGCAGTACTCTGAGGTTCAATGTGTTGAACAAATTTAAATCAGGTTATCAAAATAAAGAAGAGCTGCTTTCACATTGTGTAGGGTTACAAGCTACCTACAGCCAAAATTTAATATGCGTTATTAGTTTAACGTTAATGTGTGCAACACACCAAAAAGAGCAATAGCACACCAATTGACCGCAAGCAAAACAAAAATCTGTAGTAACTATTTTATAAAATCTGGTGGCATAAAGTAAACTATTACACTCCTATGTGCCCAATAATATTGTTTAATATACAAAACAAAAAAGAATGCCACACGTCCGTACAAACTTAGCAAGTCGATCCAAAACCTGCACGAATTTGTGGTATACTGTATAACAAAATGTACTGGAATTTATGCAATATTTTGAAGATAAGCAATTATGTACCTTACAAATAAACCAACTTTTAAGGACTTGTTCTGCCAAAAAACTGGGGAGCAGCCGCCCTCCTTGTCCACTCCATCCCACATCTATCTGTGGCCTTGTCATGCTTGATTGCAATGTTTAGTTAACCAAATTTCTTTATCAGAAACCTATGCACCCCAAAGAAAACAAACGAAGAAATGGAAAATTGGGAGAAGTGAGTTTTCTCTACTTTCAGAAAATATTTATCATTTATAAATGTGAGAAATACTGATCATTTTTTGCCGTGCAGGACGCTACACCAAAAACTGGTTCGTTTTTACTTTATAACTATTATGTACCACCTGTGACAACTAATTAAGTATAGCATATTACAACAATTGTGTTTGCATATAGTTGTAATTGTTCTAATTTAGTCACCGATTTCCCTTTAGTGTTCAGGAAATCTTGATCGCCGATTTATGTTGAAACTGTGCTAGTGGGTGGCTCGGAAAAAATCAGACACAAATTGTCTTAAAATATTCCGCACATTAAAACGTTAAACGTAAATGGCATAGTTAAGTCGAAGGTTACTCGAACAATACCAAAAGGTGTAAACAGATTTGCCTTAGGAAGGATTCACAAAAAATCAAAAAGGAAACATAAAATGACTGGGGTGTTTTTTGTCGTAAAATACCACCTACATATATACATATATATTGCATGTATGAATGAATACATATATACATATATACGTGCATACATATATACATGTGTATACGTATACATATATACCAAAACACGTGTGTAACAAGAATGTTAGAAAGCTAGCGTGAGGTCCAAGAGTGCTCGATACCATTAGTGAAAGAGCAGAATACAATAAAATGTACAAGAGTTAGAATGTTTTCGTCGCTACTGCGAACCTCGTGAGTAACACGATTTTCATCCAACTGACAGTTCTTCTTCAAGCAGTCCTTAATTAATAGTCAAAGGTTAAAAATAGCTCTGACGATGTTGTGTGGTTTTCGTCAGCAAAGCTATTTTTAACCATCCAGCTATTAAGGATTGGTCGAAGCTGATTTGTTAGTTGCCTGAAGATTGCCTTACGGGTGAAACTCGGAGTAGCCAAGAAAACATTCAAGCTCCTTTATATTATATTATATATACAGTGCGTGGGCAAAAAAAGTGGCCATCTACCAAAATGTAAGTTACTTTGATGCATAAAGATTCTGAGTGACAAAAACCTGGAATAACTGGAGGTATGCGATACCTGTCATTTATTACCACTTCGTGCGCATAAATTTTTCGCGTATAGCATAAAAATCTTGTACCATAAGCGTTGCAAGCTAAATTACGGTATAACGGTTGTTAGATGAGAAAGTTAGGTCATTGTGCAAATTTCCAAGTTACGGAGCCGCTGAATTACAACGAATATGAACACAAGAAAGCAAATTCAAGACGAAACGGCAAAGAAAAAAATCGGAAGAAACCATGAAATACTTGGCATGCTAAAGGCTGGAGTCAGTGCTCACCAACTTGGAAAAGAGTTTGGTCTCAGTTACTCAGGAGCAAAGAAGCTTTGTGCCAAGTTAAAATCAAGTGGGAATTGCCATCGTACTCCTGGTTCAGAACGAAAGCGCAAGACCAGTGATCGAAGTGACCGTTGCATAGTCAAGCATTCTAAAATAGGAACCCCAACCAAGAAACAGCTGGCTAATGAATTAGAAGCTCATATTGGAGTAAAAGTTTCCACCTCAACTATTCAGCGACGTCTTAGAGAAAAGGGAATACACTGGAGAAAAAAGTCTAAGAAAGCATTCGTGAGTGAGAAGAATCGCAAAGAACGTTTAGCATTCGCTCGTGAACATGTCCATTGGGATATTGATCAGTGGAAAAGTGTTGTTTGGAGTGATGAGTCACCATATACTCTGCAAAACAATTCTTCTCAATATGTTTGGCGGACTGATAAAGAGAAAATGGCAACTCATTCAATGCAAGACACGGTAAAACACCAAAAGTCAGGTAACGTGTGGGGTTGTTTTTAATGGAATGGTGTTGGGGTTTTACATCGAGTCAAAGGAATAATGACTGGAGAAGTGTATCGCAAGATTTTAATTCATCATCTTGTTCCCTCCGCCCGTCGATTGTGCCCTGATGATTTTATATTTCAGCATGATAACGATCCAAAACATACTAGTGGAGTGCTATCGAGATATCTGAAGAATAAGAAAATTAATGTGATGCAATGGCCAGCGAAATCACCAGATTTGAATCCTATCGAGAATTTATGGGCTGAGCTTAATCGGGCAAGAAAAGACCGTAAGCCAAAGAATGAAGATGAGCTGTTTGACATACTCAAAAGTGCATGGCAGTCATTAACACTAGAATACGTGCATAAGCTCATTGAAAGCATGCAGAGTCGATGCAAGGCGAAAATGAAATCAAAGGGAATGCCAACAAAGTATTAAACGAGAATGCTGATGCATGTACATGTATAATGTTGTAGTAAACTAAGGAAAATAAAGGTAAAGATTTAAAATCACTTGTGATAAGAACAATGGAAGCTTTAAAGGCAGGTGGCCACTTTTTTTTGAACACCCCCTGTATATATGTAATATTTAAAAATCAAGCAGGAGTGCTTTATCGGGATTTAAAACACGAGGCAATAGCCGAGTGTTTTAGACCTGATAAAGTACGTATTGCGAGATTTTTAAATGTCTTATGAAATTCACCCCCTAATATGCTAATTCGAAACGAAAGTTTCGTAATCTATCTTTCGTAAGCCGAAAAAATTGAACTTCTTCTTCACGTATAAAGGCACATGTATCTTTATTACATATATAGATCCGACAAAGTAGATGAACGATCTTCAAGCTCGATACTCAGAAAATGATATCTGAGCCCCAGACGGGGATCGAACCCGCAACCTTCTGATGACCGGTTAGACGCTCTAACCATTGAGCTACCGAGACTCAGATGGCGAGCTAAGTTGCAAATTCGATATATATGTGTGCGACCTAAGCGGAAGCCACTATATATTGATAATGATTGAAGCAGTTTGATGTTTAGGAAACATGAGAGCTTGGATATATTGAAGGTTATGATTTTCTTTTGCATTTTCCTCATTAATTTTTAATGAATTTTATATATATATATATATATATATAATATACATAATATATAATATACATAATATATAATATATATATGTATATATATTATATTATATTATATTATATTATATTATATTATATTATATTATATTATATTATATTATATTATATTATATTATATTATATCGCTGAACTCGCTATCCGGTCTGTACGCAAATTGACGCACACTGATTGACTATCTAGCCGTGCAATAAGTTTTTCGTATAAACCGGCTAGTTTTGGCGGAAAATTTCCGAGTTGATTTGAAGAAAAACAATCAAGATTCCGGTACGTTTTACAGAAGATTTATAAAAACAAACTACGACAAAAAGAAGTTAAATGTTCTCAACGATAATTTTAAGCTGAAAACTAGATAAACAGATGCAAAAAGCCACGAAGTATTAGGTAAAAACAAGCAAGTAAACCTAAGCCAATAATTCAAGAACACAAAGTTTCGTTAAAAGCGATGAAGGAAGAAGCCAAAAGCCATATAATAGATTCCTTATTAACCTCATTTGTTCGGTCTGTACAGGAAAGTATTTGTCCTCAGGTTTTTTGCACAGACCTCGCTTCTTCGTCGCTTGGTCTGTACGAAAACCTCAGGCAAATACTTTCCCGGTTCAGACCTCATACTCGGTTAATAAGTAATCAATATATAATAGAAAATAAAAATTGCAAAGCAATAAGTATAGTAAGTAATATATATAGTATTTATAAATCGAGTGAGGCACAAGAAAACTTCTTGACTAGTCATTTATTATCGTAAAGACCTTTAAAAACGTTTTGGCTGTTCAGCCTTCTTCAGTTTAAAAATACGTTAAAAAAGGAACCGTCAAGAAGTTTTCCTAAGCCTCACTCGATTTATAAATACTAACCTTACGTTAGCAAAGAATTGTATCCAATCCTGGAATCTTCTATTGAAATCTGCCGTTGGTCGGTAAGCCACATCTTCGTATGTACGTATGTACGTACGTATGTATGTATGTATGTATGTATGTATGTATGCATGTATATATCTATCTATCTATCTTTCTATCTATCTGTAGGAATTGATAAAATTTCAAACAAAATTTTAAAATTATCAGCACCATGTATTTTTGAATCTTTAAGTGCTATTTTCAATTTGTCACTTAAAACAAATAATTTTCCTAGTGACTGGAAGATTGCCAGGGTTACACCAATTTTCAAAGCAGGCGACCGCTGTGATACAAACGATTACAGACCAATTTCAGTTATCTGAGCAGTTGCTCGTATTTTTGAAAAACGTGTGTATGATCAATTAGACAACTATATAACGAAACACAATTTGATAAATCCCAGGCAATCTGGTTTTCGATCTTTATTTTCCACCACCACAACCATGCTAGATCCAACAAATGGATGGTGTTTTAACATTGACAGAAAACTAGTAAATGGGGTCTTATTCTTAGATCTCAGAAAAAGCTTTTTGATACTGTCAATCACACCATTCTTATAAGGAAATTGCAATATCTTGGTCTACATGAGTCTGCAATTGACTGGTTTGAGTCCTATCTTAGCAATCGAATGCAAATATATATGGTTAATGGTATTCTATCAGATCCAGAACAGCTTTTCTGTGGGGTCCCACAAGGAATCATTTTAGGACCACTGCTGTTCTTGATTTACATCAATGATTTACCAGATTGCGTGAAATATAGTTCAACTAGAATGTACGCAGATGACACAAACCTAACTGCATCTGGTTCTTGTATTCCAGAAATTAAATCTGTGTTGGACAAAGACATTAAACGTGTGGTAGATTTGCTTTGTGCCAATAAACTGACACTTAATGTCATTAAGACTGAATATTTGTTGATCGGCTCCTGGCAAAGGATAGCCAGTCTAACAAACAACCTAAATCTATTAATTAATGGCATAACCTTAAAACAGGCTCAGGAAGTGAAGTGTCTGGAATATACAATCGATGAGAACTTAACTTGGAAAAGGCATATCGAAAATGTCATAAAGAAAATTAAAACCAATTTATTCATTATGAAAAAAGCCAAACCATTTCTTAACCAGAAGCTTCTGACAACTATCTACAATTGTATTGTTGAACCACAATTCAGTTATTGTTCTGTTGTATGGGATAGTATTGATAAAACACTAGTTGACAAGCTTCAAAAGCTACAAAACCATGCAGTTCGTATAATCACAGGTGCACTATACACAGTCCACACATGTAATGTTCTCGCGAATCTAAAATGGTCTACTTTGGCTCATAATAGAAAATGTCAAAAAAGCTATTATGATGCATAAGATTGTAAATGGCCACGATCCATCCTATTTATCTGAAATATTCGACAAACAATTTGATTCAACTGTTTATAATCTCAGATCAGATAATAATATCCAGATACCAACAGTTAGAACTAAAAGCTACAAAGACAGTTTTGCGATATCTGGATCTCGTATGATGTGGAATTCGTTACCAAATTCAGTAAAAAACAAAAGGGATCTCTCAAAATTTAAAAACGAAATCCGGAAATACAAGTTTTGCATTGACAACATTAACATTTAGTTTTATACTTCTGTATATATTGTATATATTGTTAAAAACAAAAACCAAAAAAAACTTGTAAATATATTTTATTACTATTTACATGGCTTCCAGGTAGACCAGAGCTAAATGTAATTTTATTTCTGATAGAACTACTGTGTTGAAATAAGTTTTATCCATCCATCCATCCATCCATCCATCCATCCATCTATCCATCCATCCATCCATCCATGTATTTATCTATCTATCTGTCTGTCTGTCTGCTGTATCTGCTGTATATGTATATATATATATATATATATATATATGTATATATATATATATATATATAGTCTATTTGGTTAATGTCTAAGCTTTGAGCAACTGCCGTTTCACGGTGTTTCACGCTTACGCGATCATTACGCAATCATCAGTAGACTGATGATCGCGTACGCGTGAAACACCGTGTAACGGCAATTGCTCAAAGCTTAGACAGTAACCAAATAGACTATTAAAGCTCTACATCTTTGTATTGAGCACTGTCCTATATATATATATATATATATATACATAGGATATATATATACATAGGATATATATATATATATATATATATATATATAGGACAGTGCTCAATACAAAGATGTAGAGCTTTAATAGTCTATTTGGTTACTGTCTAAGCTTTGAGCAATTGCCGTTACACGGTGTTTCACGCGTACGCGATCATCAGTCTACTGATGATCGCGTAATGATCGCGTAAGCGTGAAACACCGTGAAACGGCAGTTGCTCAAAGCTTAGACATTAACCAAATAGACTATATATATATATATATATATACATATATATATACATACATATATACATATACAGCAGATACAGCAGACAGACAGACAGACAGATAGATTGTTTTTAGTGTTAGATTGACCTGAAGATGCTTAAGTACCTATACTAACACAAATCCATGAGATATTTTGATAAATTTATAGTTTTCTAGACATTTCAAAATTGTCTACTTTTTTTTGATACACCCTGTATATATATATATATATATATATATATATATATATATATATATGAGATTTCTAGAAGGTGGTTCTTCGGATATACCTGGATTACACCTTTTTAGCTCATATATATATATATATATATATAACTAGAGACGGAACCGTTTCGGCCTATTGGGCCTCATCAGTGTAGTATATATTATTATATTATGAACATTTTTCATACATTATCTGCTACATCAATGATGATTACTATGTAGGAGTAGAATCCAGTATCAACGACTGTTTTTTCTTTCTTTAGTGTTTTATACTTTGCCGATAGGAGCAACATTTCCAATCTATTTCACTTCACAAAAAGGTATCTCACAGATTTATATACCAAAGATAGATCTAGGTTTCTACAAGTATTAGCAGATGGATTAGCCATTTCAGAATTTTATTAGCCAATGGCTAACTGTCCAAGTATACCAACACCAAGTCAGCCGGAGTTTCATCCCTGCCCAAAGTCCTAGTAAGTAATACACTAATACTGCATAAAAGTACTTAAAACAAAAGTTGGTGAGACATGTTTTTATTGGTGACTAATTTGAACATGAAATGAAGAGTCATACGGTATCTATATCAGAATTTAACCAAGCTGCACCGAAAAAGCTATCCTGCTAATCGGCCAATCAGATCTTTCGTCTCATCCATGAATGGTTTTTGATTTGGATCTTTCGAAGTACAAACAAGGAAGTGAAAATGTGAGAGAATGAACGACTCCGAAAAAGAGAGAGTAGACACAATATTTTTAGATTTACATTCAAAAAACAATCATTCGCCAGACGTTTCGTCAAACTAGATTTATTTATCGCCATATTTAAAAAAATAGCCAATTGCGAATTGGCGAGTGGGTAGATTGGTCCCTGGAGTAAGTTTAGAAAGAAATAGCACAATGGTATGCTTAACCTCTCCAAAACTCACTACAGCATAGCTCTTTTTAACCTACAAAAATGCTCAACTGATTTATTTTTTTACAACAAATTCTGAAGACAGTAAAACACGACGTCCAAACTCTTTGAACACGTATCGTAGTTTAAGTTCAAAATTCATTGCACTACTACTGCATTAATGTTTATCAGCCAATTGCATTAAAAAAGACGTCGAGGCATTAAAAGCTCGAATGTGCAATTTACCCTGCCGTCTACGAGGAATAGCACTCATCAGATTTCGACCTATTCTATCGGACCTCTTCTTGCTTTTTTAGCAAGTCAAATTCAATACAAATTCTTTTTTTGTCCAGTTGTGCTGCCTCCACCATAGACCCGTCACAAATATTCCCCAGTAAGGCGAATAATGCTTATCCGATGTAATAGCAAATAATCAATATAATATTTCGATCTGTTGAATTTTGGAACTTTGAAGTTGTTCAGAAATTATTGCTTTCACGTCACATGCCTACCGTTGATTATTTACGGTAGATCTTTATTGCCATAAATAGTAATCTGAAGCAAAAACAACGGAACGTAAACGACGACATGTTCTTGGAATAAAGTTTTTCAATCAACACATAAAGAATGAATAGTTTGCTGTCTACAGATCATTATCATACGATGTTAGAGCCTGACCTGCGTTGGCTTGATAATAGCGATACGGCTGAAGGGTAATAAAGCTCATGTTTCTAGCAAGCTTAGCGAGGGATTAAGGGAGGAGCAACTGAAGCATGTGCCCCGAGCCTCACATTAACTCTTTCCTGTCCAAGACATCTCCCTCTGATGAGTAAAATCGTCTGGCATTAGCCAGAGTAAAATCCAAAATCGGGTACGGACGGGAAAGGATTAATTCAGGTGGTGAGACTTCAGAATGTATTCTCTTAATATTAAAAAATAAACATGTTTTCGATGTTTCACTTAATATTTGGTCATTAGTTCACCATACATAATGCAGGATACGGCAAGCTGCTTTATCATGAAAGTGTGATATATCATGCTTTTTAGGTGTCACTGAATAGCTGCCCTCGGCCTTTGGAGGGTTAAAAAGATATTAGATATCGCACGTAAAGATAAAGCTTTATGAGTGACTGTATAAGTAACCAAAAAAGGTAGACAATTTAGGACAGTTCTTTGGCCACACGGCAATAATGAATCCATTTAAAGATTCGAATATGCAAAACAGGTCCAGTAATATTCCGTCTGATCACTTTTTCCATGGTTGTGAATGTTTTCGAAGTCGAACCAAACAAAAACTGAAAATTAAGATCGTGTAAAGGACTGAAACTGACATACAAGACCGCGAAGAGGACTGTAACTGACGTACAAAATTTCTTTCCATGGACAGATATGGAAATTAAGTTCACTTTTTTAATGCCCACTTCAAGATGGCGGATACTTACCGTGAGATCCTGAGAACTATTCGCGCTCACTTTGTATTGTAATTCAACATGTCCTCTCACCTAAGATCACTGAACTACCTAAGATTCAGGTTAGAATTAGGCTAACGTTTAAGGTTAGTGTTAGGGTTAGAATTAAGGTTAGTGTTAGAATTAGAGGTAATTCGAACCCCAGTCTTAACCCTAATCCTAATCCTATTATCCTAACTATATCCTTGACCAAAATTGCCCAGCCCTGTGACAGCTAGATGACACCTCCACATGTAAAAAGCATAAATGCTGCGAACTTTCAAAACTTAAAAGCAGAAATTGCTAGTTTCGAGCAAAAGTGCTTCACTAAGAGCGAAAGGTTAATTGACTTCACGTTTCTCTCTATTTGGTTTTTCAGCGTTGGAAGTTCTCACGCTTTTGACTTTTTACATGTTGTCTAAGGGCCCTGTTACACCTGCGAGTTTCTACGTTGCGATTGTCATCTTGGTGTATGTATGACAAAATACGCATCAGGATATCCGCTTACGATTTGTTAAGGTTTGTCCTCAGTGCTGTCGTCGTTTTAGCACGTAATCGAAGATCTCAATCGCAAGAAACAAAATTGCAAGTGTAAACGGGCCCTAACAATCCCTACGTAGCATTCTGTTGTTATATCATTGTTGTGATTCTTTCAAATGTCCAGTTTATCTTAGACAATCCTTCTTGTCTTTCAAATTTCTCTCATTTCATGAACGTCAGAGAAGAAAGGAAATAAAATACTTGATTCAACACCTCAACAATTTTGAATTATTGCCGCTGTGATCTCTTGAAGTCAAGACTGGAGTAAAGGCTATCTTAACTCTCGAGAGGATTTTAACTCAAAATAAGAATCAAAACTAAAAAACAACATATAATGGTCATTTACATCGCATACCTGTCAGGTCTTCAAATTGCTGTCAGGGAGATTTTGTGCACAGTTTGGCCAAAACGTCGATGACAGTGGATAATCGCAGACTTGGGCTTAGTAAATGACATTTTCAAAGACTGCGTTAAGTAATAGATACAATATGAACGACCGATTTGTATGCGATTTATACAGCGAGCCAAAGACGAACCGCATTAAATCGCATACAGATCGGACGCGAACATTGTATCTTCCTTAAAATTCGAATACATTTAAATGGCCATATTTATCGGTTCTTTTGAAGTTTCGGTAAATTTTAACGTTGAAAATCGTAGGGAAGAGTTCATAATTCTAGTTAGTATTCTCTATCCGATTTACAGAATACTAATTAGGAGCCAAAATCTTTTGTGCTTTCTTCGTGAATTATTAATAAGTTTTTTAAAGTTCTTTGCAAGTTCTCATTCCTTATTGAATCATTGTGAGCGGTTCTTGCCGTTTTTGGCATTTTCAACAAGTGTTCATCTGGCTTGAATTTAGTGCAGCATCCCTTCAGGTTGAAATTGGTATTTAGCCGTGAGCATATTGTGACACATGCAGTAATGATCTTTGATTTGAGCAGATCATTTTTCACCATGGAGAAAGCTCTCCGAAGCTACATTTGAATGGGGGATAACCTACAATGACTTCAAAAATTATCTCTGCCGTTTTATCAATTACGGGACGTTGAAGGCCGCTTTCGGGAGATCGAGACAAGAAGCCAAATTCAGGGAGACTTTCGAACAATCCGAGAGGCTTGACAGGCATGACATCGTATTCTTGCAATCGTATTTAGTGTTTCCAAGTTGTTTTAATTCGGTTTCGGTTTTGAGTGTCTTTTAGAAATAAGAACAAATAAATAATACACAAAACGTCTTGATAATTTAAATGATCACTTCATGAGTTTGAGAATGGCAGTGAGAGTTAGCAAGATCTAGTTTGCATTGTCTGCTGAAGCTGATGGGTGGGATGCACTGACAACTCAAACCAAGCCTTCCCGATTATCGCTTTCATGCTCGAGTTCACCGAATCATCGGATTTATTAAACAATGTCACCTTACACGCATTAAGATCCCCAAATTTATTTCAGAATCATCCTCAGCGATATACACGAACAGAAAGTTTTCATGATAATCTGACCCTGCCGTAGTCAACTGAAAATGTTGACACGAGCGAGATTTGAACTCGCACCTTCGAGATACCGGTCCACCGCTCTACCTATTGAACTATTGAGTCCACAGGGAATGTAGCCGACCTTTATCCAACTTAAGCGCATGAGATATTTTCGCAACAACTTGAGAGGATGTGCAGTGCTTCAATTCTACTTAAAGATCATCCTCAGAGATATACGTGAACAGAAATATTTTCATGACAATCTGACAGTGCCCAAGCCAACTGAAAATCGTTGACTCGAGAGGGATTTCAACTTGCACCTTCGAGATACCGGTTTGCCGTTGTGGATTCGATAGCTCAACAGGTACTGCGGCGGACCGGTATCCCGAAAATGTGAGTTCAAATCCTGCTCGAGTCGACATTTTTCAGTTGAATTCGGCAGTTTAAGATTATCATAAAAAAATTCTGTTCAAAATACCAAAGAATGAGTAAAAACATGGAATGATTCATTTACAAGCAACTTTCAATGACAGCTGTTTGGAACGAAACGGATTCTCTGCAAAACAATGTGATTTCCAGAAACCATTCTATACGGAAGTAATGTTATTCCTACATGCATAAAAAAATAGCCTGTCCAATATGACGAAACGATTTTGCACCAATTCAAATTTGCTGTTTATTTGTGACCAAAATTGTGGGAGAATCAAAATCGTATGATAATGTAATTATCAGGTTTATTGACATTTGGAAAAAGGCTAGCTAACTTATTTATTTGACAACCAACATTAAGACCTCGTTCGGTTTATTTTACCACAGTCAAAAAGACAAAAACAAAAAATGTACACACGACAGTTCAATCGGGATTGTAACCCGACAAAATTCATTTGATTTTGAGGCTGTGGTCAAACTCTGGTATTTTTTTATAGTTATGTAATTTTCAACACAAGAATGTTCGCATTCAAACTAAGTGGATGAGCCAAATCCTCTGTAATTTTATTAAAAATAATCTTACAAAAACTTGCATCCTTATGTTGCCCCTATGAACCAAATCTCAAGCTGTCGTGCAGAACACATTTTTAATTCATTAATATACAGTAAATTGTCTTTCGATATATGTTGTAGATGCGGGGGGTTGAAAATATCTTAGATGACTGATGAACATTCGTCAAGCCTTAACCTCAGAAAAAATGTTTCTGAGCCCCAAACAGAGATCGAACCCGCAACCTTCGGAGGTGAGGACTTGACAAATGACGAACGTTTATCGATCATCTAAGATATTTCAAAGCTATCGCATTAACAACATATATCGACTAATTAATGATTATTAACATATCGTGGCTGCCGCTTAGGCTGCAAATATGTCGAACTTGCACCTGAGTTCGCCGCCACTATTTTCCCTTTCGTAAACGGAGTTTGCCATCTCAGACGGTCTTCACCATCCTAGTGTTTACGGATACCCCACGTGTACCCTGAGGACCCACACTCAATGATATGTTTTTCAAGCTGCGAATTTTGACCAGGGTCAGCTAAGCCTACAGGCCTGCTGTAGTGGTTTGTGCTACCCATAGCGACTAACAAGCGGGTTCGATTCCATGATGAAACCAATTTCATTTTTTTTTTAAAATCCTGTAGCATTTGATTTTCTTCGAGTGTTCGTATAGTGAAATTGTTAAAATTAGAGTAGTAAACTAAAGTGACTGGTGGTCAAGTTAGAAGGTAAGCGAGGCGGGAGACCAGCTACTAAGACGGTCAGGTTAGGGTTTTGGATTGGGTTAGTTGACCCAGATAATCGGTCGTTGAATTTAAAGTCAAGGAAAGAAAACAAGTGAAACAGTTGTTTCTTGTTTATGCGACTTAGTCAGGTCAAGTCAGGATGCGGAGTGTACAATTGGGCAACCTGAAAACAATAGGATGGCAAAGACCGTTTACGAAAGGGACGACTACCTCGCCGCCTGAGTCTTGGTAGCTTAATGGTTAAGACCCCGTTCACACGATACCAGTACGAAACTGCACCGGTATCAAAATATCACGGTACGAACCTGTTCACACGATACCGGTAGAGGTACAGTTTCATTACGGTTTCACATTACGGTTTCACGTTACGGTTTCAAATCGTTACAGTTAGCATTACGGTTTCATGCTTTTTCATACCGGTACCGTGTGAACGCAAGGCTTAACCGTAATAATTTCGTTACAGTTTCATTTCGTACTGGTATCGTGTGAACGGGGTCTAAAGTAACGCGTCGGTCATCAGAAAGTTGCGGGTTCGATCTCCGTCTGGGGTTCAGAAGTTGTTTTTCTGAGTTAACAGCTTGACGATCGTTTATCGATCATCTAAAGGGTCTTCGTTTCGGTTTCTTTATAGGTAACAAAAAACTTCAAGCGAAAGGAAAGAAAAGTATCATTTACGTTCCCAATGAATTTACTGATAGTAAAGGGATGGCTGAAGGAGAAAGTGTTGTGTTCATACATAATAAGAAATAAGAAATAAAGAAAACAATTACAAAATGGCACATGAACATTGTAACTGAGTCAGTTTGAGTCAATTACGAAATGAATCATTTAATGATTAATGAGCTTCTGGTAAATTATGAAAAGGACTAATAATTCCAAGTGGGACAATTTCTAGTTTAACATGAAGTATAAATTTAGTTAAACGAAAGTTCTTCGACCAGTTACAGAGTACTTGCTAAATGGATAATACTTAAGGCAGTTTACGACTATTTACGTTATGAAGACGCACCCTCAATACATTGTTCCAACGGAAGAGTTAAATTATTTTAGCGTATACCTCGTTGGTGAACTATGGTTTTTCGCAATCTGATTGGTTCCTCTATCTCGAAATATCCTGCACTATTCACCTTCGGGCAAAACAACAAGATGGCGTCCAGTTATGTTTACGTTAGGAAGAACTTTTTCTTCATAAACAAAGTCGCCGTGCCAGACAGTAACAAAAAAGCAACAAAACTTGGCAATTACGTATTCAAAAATATGTATTTCGTTTACTTTTTAGCGATAAATGCAATCAGGATGTGTTTCGAAATGTTTTGTTTACAAATTATTAGCAGGCTACAAGCCGACATCCCATAAAATTGTAAAAATTTAAAAAAATCATATGTGAAAATAAATTTGCGAGATATATGCTAAAACCACTATTCACCTCCACTTCGGTAAATAATTGTCCTTTATTCAAGTAAATAGTAGGCATAATGTAATGACAATTTCTTGGACATGGATGAGCATGTAAAAGATTGTGATTGTGTTCTTTCTTGCCAGACCTGATTACTTGCCCTGGAAATACCGTTAACAGGGAATCACAATTCTAAAACCAATTTCTACGCTGGTAACATGTGTGCCATACCCACTTTTTGCCTTGCAAATGACACTTTCCACCCAAACAAACGTCAACGATCATATAGTAAGCTTTTTGAAAGTTAGGGAGATACGATAACGAGGGCACCTTGTGGTGAATTAAGACAATCAGGATGAAGGGGTTTGATTTTCTGTGTGAACCACCCAGTGTGGTTCAGCACCCAACGAGAACAGGCAGTAACCGTTTGTTGGGATGCAAACAACCTAAAATTGTAAATTGCTAATTCACGGATTACATCAACTAACTGCACTGGATGTACAGTTAGTTCAGCCCAACCTTTGAAACCTAGGATAAAGTATTTTAAACTCTTCAACACATATATTCACTTTCAAATGACTATTTGCAAATGACTCTAAAACACAAGAGACGACAAGCTAGGGGAGACGAAGGCAAAGTCGATCTGATGACAATCGCAGAAAAACAAACACTTCACGTTTTACTTATCTGTGATCCATATCAGGGTTGGCCGCTGTGTAGTGTCTACCCCAAACAATGTCGGAGCTCTTGACCCTTTCAGGTCGGAGTCTTCTATATCCCTGACGAGTGAAATCGTTTGGCATAGGTGGAAAAAATTAGAAAAAGTAGAATACGGACCGACATCCAAGACATTCTTTATAGTAAAAGATGAGCACAAATAAATCGATGAGGGCAATTTCACCGCTTAATACGTCGACAAGCATATGCAAAGCGCCAAATTTTCAGATGGTGCAATGATATAAATTGTAAAATCCGGCGGCGTTAAAAGAATTGTGTAGTAGTTACCACACTTCAAGCCAGAGGAATATGGTTCCATCCAGTGGCGTAACGAGATAAATTGCCACACGGGGCGGGAGTGGAAAATGTCGCTCCTCCAAAAAACGGAAAAAGAAAGAACAAAAGGCCTCAAAAAGCGAGCATGCACAAAGAAAATTCTATCGAAAAATAGAATATTCTTTCTCCACTATGTATATTACTTCAAATTACTAACTAGGGTTCATGCGTAAACTTATGCAAACTTCGCTGTTCAACTGCTATCAATCTTCAAATAAATAGTAATCAGTTGGTTTTACGTTCATTTATCAACAGCACGAGAATGACTTAATAAGTAGGTCAACGTTTTCAGGACATTGATGGCCGAAAATGCCGCCCCTCCAAAAAGTGCCGCCCGGGGCATCTGCACCGATCCTCCCCCCCCCCGTTACGCCATTGGTTCCACCCTTGCTCGGGCTTATGGTCTGAAAATAGCTTAGGAGAAAAAGCTGCTTTTGCACCAATTCAGTAAGCGCTGAGACGTTAGCTTCTTTCCTAGTCTTCTCAGATTAATGCTTGGTCATAGGCCCTCCGATCCCTGGTCAACTGGGTAAATCTGTTGGCGTAAATCTCTCGCTAAACAGTGAAAACGTCAATTAAGTAAACTGAATGAAAAATTATGAGACTTAAGAACGTTTGCCAGCTGCCGGTAACTATTCTCCATATTTCCAGCTGTAAAGCTGCCACAACAAAATCACTTAATAACAACACTCGTCGCCGTGATCTATTTTCAATACAACACGTAAAAGGGGAATATTAATTCTCATTCCTTAACCCAGTGGTTTTCAATCTGTTTTGGATTAACGCCCACCAGCGCCATCCTGTAATCTCTTGCAACCCCCTACTGAACACACTCAGTTCTAGTACTGTGCCGCGCCAGCACCCAATCTTAGAGCAATATCGAACTGAATAAATGAGATATAGTTATTCAGTTCGGTATTGCCGAGTTAATCATTGTTACATTTTAACACTAAATGACTACTAGAAATTTAAAAATACTGTGGTAGTGAATTACTAATGAACGCCCTCCATTTGCAACCTAGCGCCCTCTAACTGCTACTTTGGGCTTTATCGCTCTCTGATGTTCTCTGAATGCCCACTTGGGACGCGCTACCACCCCGGTGAGAATTGCTGCCTTAACCCAAGGATAAGATTTGTTTCTGATTATATGGCGAAGAACGTACAACACAAGTTCTACGAAAAAGGATAGCTTCGCTGACTTTAATAAACTAATTGAATTAAATCTCTAATGTATAAAACATCATCAACTTGCACATGTTCACTCTCCCAACAACATTCACTCGTGTGATGTGAAGTTAGAATTCCAGACATACTGTACATAGCACATACGTCTCCTAAAATAGAAGAAAGTAACATCATCTAAGCTTTACTATTAATTGAATACATACCTAGGGAAGCGGCCATTTACCCGGAACAGCAGAAAAGTGCACAGGAAGGATCACTATATTTAGTGGAACTAGTGGGAGCAATATTAGTGATAACAGTGGTTGTAATTGTAATGATCATCGTAGTCCTGGAAGTATAGGTAGCAATGGCTCGAGTGCAGTTTAGCGGATGCACCTGAACTAATTAGGCATTCGTGGGCTCAACCCATCGCAACCCTAACCTAAACCCTACCTTATACCTAACCATAACCAATCCTAACCCAAAATGTACATCTAACTCAAATCCTAACCTTATCATAACCTGAAAAGGTGAATGGTATGTCTGCGTCCGCTAACCTGCACTCTGGTCGTGGTAATAATAGTGGCAGTGGTAAAGCAGAGGTTTCATTTTAAGCTGGCTACTGGCGTAGCTCCGGCGGCTGTGAGTCACCGAGTCACCGGCTCCTTTTCCATATTTGCTGCTTTTATTACTAAATGTTCATCATTGACTGAACTAAATGTGATGCTCAGAATGTTGGAAATCGCTTTTCCGCACGTCTAGACTTCAAACTTTTCTAGAGGATATATGCCCCAGACCTCCATTTGGGAAACGAACCTTACAGCTCCTTTGATATACACAACTGCCTAATTTAGCATGGGCAGACGCCTACTTCAAACCTTACTGAAAGCCCTGGTAAAGGCAGGACTCGAGGTGGTAGTGGTGCTGTTTATTAGTCCTCCTCAATGATCTCTATCATTACTGGAAAGCTGACCTCAGAATCTATTACAAAAAAATCCACATATGGTTTTCACGGCGCCACATTACAGCGGTTTAACAATATATATTCTGACTACATTCATTCGTCAGGTACAACAGAGGCCTAATTTGAAAATAAATAAGCTTTCTGTAAAACAGTGCAAGAAAATGTCGGCCGAGAAAGAGTTGATTGCAGTCCTAAACACCGTCATATAAACTCCTCGTCAGGCAAGAAGACAAAAGTTCAATTTCTAAGATCCTTATTGTACTAGTTCAGAACATCTCTTTCACTCGACTGTGCGAAACAGTATCAAGGCGTGCAAGGTACCTATTACTATAACGCCGTTTCTCTTTGGAATACTATTTCTGAGGAAATCAAATTGAGCGCGTCAATAAATACCTTTGAACGTAAACTTCGAGGACACCTTTTAGAAACCTTTTTAGTTTCTTAATTATATCGTAACCTTTTGACCTTTCCGTATTTTATTATTTTAAAAGTTTTACTGATAGAACACATCATATGCATATATATCTCAAACTCATTAACAATTCCTGACTAAATACAAAGGAAGTCAATACCGAGACGTTGATTTTAAGTTCACCGCTCGTGAAGGGATCAGACAAGGAGTGCAGAGGGAAGTGGAAGCTTTGTTTCCATTTGTCCTGGGAAGCGATTTAACATTTATCTAGTCCATGCTTAGTAGTTAGAGCCCAGTGGACTCCTACCAAAATCTTCTACAGCCTCAAGTTTACAATGTACGTGAGTTGGCCATACCACAAGAACTGTCATCAGCGTCAACTGTTGATTCAGTGCAATATCATGTTCATTTTTTATCCTATACCTTATATTAATTCCATTTAATGAAAAATTCACAGCAAGTCTTTAATTTCCTGAGATTCTGCAGCGTCTTTGTAAGAATCACCACTGGGAGATTTACCATCCTTCCTTGCACCCTGCAAAAGAATTCGGTCGTTGATCAAATAAAATGCCTACATAAATGCGGTGCTTTAACCAGGAAGCTAATCTGGCCTTTTCAACCAATTTCTTGGAGTTCGATTTTTCGGAAAAGGACCATAAATCTTTTTATCCACAACAAAAAACGATTGAACTAAATAACTGAGTGCCAATGCATAGAAGGCAACAGCACTTCGAGAAATAAAACAAAATTTAATATTCACCTTTAAGATAAACTGGTGTCCTATGTCTGACATGCCAACAAAGGTGGAATACATCAAATTTTATGACCGGTCGACATTTTAAGGAAATACAAAATAAAACCTATTCCGAAAAATTTCGTTCTTAACTTCAGATTCAAGTAAATAAGAATGGACAAACAGATATGCGGTAATATTTTGACTCTATAAACCATTACCAGCTGATAATTTGAGGAAATAGAGCAAGAAACAAACTCTGAAAAACAACATCTTGAAGACTTAAGATTTAAGTAAAAACAAGACGAATGTAAGCAGTAATATTTCGACCTTGTTTCAAAGTAATTGTCAAACCTATTAAGTAACAATAACACAGCTATTCATGTATACACAAAGCGGAAGATGACATCACCAGCAAGAAAAGGAAGAAGACACGGATGAGCAGAGCTATATTTACAAGGGGTTTATTAAATAAAGGAAGAAATATGTTACAAGAAATCTGTTGATTAGGGAAAGTGGTCTTAAATACAGCTGGTTCGATACTCGATACTATCGAAAAATTCGAAACTCTGGCAGCGTCGATAGACACTTTCAGTTTGTGATGTTTTCGATAATATCGAATGTCGATACTTTCGATACTCGATGCTTTCGACACTTGATACCGTTAATATTTGATTCCATATTGGTACTGCAGAAAGGAATTTATTTTAAACATGTTGCAAACTTGCAAACAAGGATGAAGTTATCTTAGCTATTTAAGTCAGTCAACGAAACAAACCCAATGTTGCTCTCCTCCGCAGGCATCTTTTGCCTGAATCATTGATTTCAAGAATTGACATTGCATTATGGGTACTGCTTTACTGGTATCGTCGAACATCAAATATCGACAATAACTTTTGGTATAAAGTAAGTGGTTTGAATCTGGGAGAATCGTTACATGTTAGTGATAGCAGATCGTCCAGGTCACTATAGTCTTGAGAAAGACTGTTGGTCACTAAGAGGAATAGTCAGGAACAGCAAGCCTATTTATAACTGGTTCATTAAGTCATGCGTGTGGGTGGTCGTGGGAGGTTGCGGTTTGTGGGTGTACGTCATTGGCATTGTTAGAGTCGGTGTATTGAATAAGTCTTTAGTAAGGTGCTGGTAGTTGTCGTGATCGGTTTAGTGGTTCTGGTTCCAAGTTGGTAAACCAACTGTCCCGTGTAAGCCGTTGTTTGTAGTTTATGCTGTACGTTATGTATGTAACTCACAGAACCGCGACATACAATTTACTAAGGAGATCGAAGAGAAAGTAACATTTCCTTTCCTAGACTGCTTGGTAAAACGTGACAATGACGAATTAGGGACTACCGTTTATAGAAAACCCACTCACACTGACAGATTTCTCCAAGAATATCATCCTACAACCCTACTTCACACAAAGCCACTACCATCAAGACGTTGACTAGACATGCACAACTTATCTGTGATTCACCAGACGCTTTACCCAGCGTTAACGAGCACCTACAACACGTTTGCTCGTAAGAACAACTACAACTCTGACTTCATCAAACTCAACACCTACAAAGACCACGAAATAAACGAAACCAGCAACCCGACCACTACAACAGCTACGATACCTTACGTCAGACGTACGTCTGAGATTATCTCGCGTATCGTACGGCCTGACAACATCCGTGTTGCACATAGACCGACTACAACTTTACGAAATTTACTCACTAACGTTAAAGGCAAAGAACCTCCACGCGACAGACAAGGTGCGATCTACAAGATCAAATGTGCCGACTGCTAGGCGACATATATTGGTGAAACTGGCAGGAACTTGAACACTAGATTAACTGAACACAAAAAAGCAACCAAGAACAGGGATAGAACTAACCACATTGCCGAATACCACCGACAAACCAAACACAACATTGACTGGGACTCGGCAGGATGCATAACGTACAGCACAAACTACAAACAACGGTTTACACTGGAAAGTTGGTTTATCAACTTGAAACCAGAACCACTAAACCGATCAAAACAACTACCAGTACCTTACAAAAGACTTATTCAAAACTCAAAACAAACGGCTAGACAATACACCGACTCTAACAATGCCAATGACGCGCATCCACAAACCGCAACCTCCTACAACCACCCACACGCATGACTTAATGAACCAGTTATATAAGTAGGCTGACTGTTCCTGACTATTCCTCTTTTTGACTCTGAAGATGACTGCCGCTGAGGCCGTCGAAAAGTGAGTGACCAACAGTCTTTCTCAAGACTATAGTAACCTGGAAGATCTACTATCACTAACATGTAAGTTTTGGTATCGAGTAACAAATAAAATATAGGTATCAAACCAGCACTAGTCCTAAAGTTAGGGAGGAGCTGACACTGTTTTCCTGATCCGATGATATCAAAAAGCTTGGTTATCGGAGAGATTATCTTAAAAAGAAAGCAATTAGACTTAATTCGCCCAATTATCACAATGCCTATAAGATGTGCAAGTAACCAAACTTATCAGAAAAGAAAAAACCAAGTATTACAACACCAAGTTTAAAAATTGCAGTAACAGCAAGGAGCGTTGGCAAGCAATAAACAAATTATTAAATAAGCAATCCAAATCAACAATGATCAACGAGATTAAAATTAATGGATCAGACGTAACTGGCGACAAAAGTGTTGCCGAAGAGTTCAATAACTATTTCTGTTCAATTGGACCAGAATTGGCATGCAACATTTCTTCACCTAGAATTGATCCACTCAGTTACGTGACTGCAGTATCGTCTACATTTGAATTTCACGATATAACAAATGAAGAGTTAATCTGCGTAATTGAAAGCTTGAAAATGAGTAAATCACCGGGTTTCGATAAAATTTGTGTTAAATTACTTAAAGAAGCTAGTAATGCGATAATAGCTACAATTGTTTACTTGCTTAACTTATCCTTGCGTATTGGGATTTTTCCAGATGATGGGAATTTGCCAAAGTCACCTCAAATCACAAATCGGGCGAAAAATCGGACCATGAAAATTACCGACCTATATCGGTAATTTCTGTTATCGCCAAAGTATCTGAGAAACTTGTTTATCAACAGATAATGGTTTATTTGGACGTAAACAACATCATTTCATCAAACCAATCGGACTTTTGATCTCGCCACTCAACTGAAACAGCACTTCTTAATTGTTCAAGTCAGTGGCTTGTGAACATGGATAACAGGCTTATTAATGGCGTTCTCTTTTTAGATCGAAAAAAAGCATTTGACACTGTTGACCACAATATACTTTTATCAAAAACACAGCTTTATGGAATACGAGCGACAGCACATAAATGGTTTCAATCCTATTAAAAGGACAGAAAACAAAGATGTAAAATTAATCAGACAATATCGAATGCTAAACCTATTCACTGTGGCTTACCACAGAGGACAAATCTTGGTCCTATCCTTTTCCTCTTTTACCTCCTTGTCTCACTGAAACAAGTGTTACAATATTCGCGGACGATACCGGTTTATCATGTGAAGGATCATCATCGCCAGAAATTGAGGAAAAACTAAATCATGATCTAGAAATGGCGCATATATAGTGTACACCAAACAAACTAACTTTAAATCGGAAAAAGACTGAATATATGATCATTGGCTCACGGCAATCACTTGATCTAATCTCTGAAGACATCGAAGTCCGTTTAGCGGACAAGCCAAGATCACGTGTTCAAACTAAAAACGTCCTTGGAATCATTATAGATGACCAACTTAAATGGCACGAACATAATGTCAAACAATGTAAAACTATATCTTCACGCATTGAGTTATTAAGAGATAGAGATTTTGTTACACAAGATGTCTTAGTAACAATGTACAACTCACTCGTTCTGC
Organism: Heliopora coerulea; assembly: GCA_030142905.1. Classification (NCBI taxonomy): domain Eukaryota; kingdom Metazoa; phylum Cnidaria; class Anthozoa; order Scleralcyonacea; family Helioporidae; genus Heliopora; species Heliopora coerulea. The sequence continues at coordinate 189,960 of JASJOG010000313.1, read as the reverse complement.
CACATTTTAATTATTGTTCTGTGGTGTGGTATAATCTTAGCATTAATCGTATTAGGAAAGTCCACAAATCACAAAACAGAGCTGCTCGTGTGATGACAAAGTCTAAATATGACGAAAGTTCATCCTAAATTTTTGAAACGTTAAATTGGAAAACCATAAAAGAAATCTTAGACGAAAGGCAGTTGGTAACGACAATCAAAACACTACAAAGACTAGGCCCAGAACACTTAACTCAGCTATTTAATCTAAACAACAACAACAGTCACCAATTACGTGGTAACAATCGATATCTTCACTTGCCAAAACCTCGCACAGATTTCCTTAAGAATAGTTTATCGTATCGAGGAGCTGTCCTGGAACAACCTACCCAAGAATGCAATCGATGATGTCATAAAAGGAAATATGTCACCTCATTCAAATCGTGTATCACTAACACCAACGTAAGTTATTAGGAATTGTAACATTAGTATATTGTGTAGTATAATCAGTATTATTTTTGTAGTAGAAGTAATTATTAATAATGACATGTAAAATTTTCCCCACTTTTATTGTAAAAACACGGCCCTTTGAAAGCCAGATTTATGCTGAAAGGTTACCGTGTCTAAATAAATTTAAATACAAATACACATACAAAATTTACGGTATTCTTGCTCGATATCTGTCCGACATCCGACCGCTATTTCGTGTCCTGACCACTGATCTATATACAATTGGACTGCTGGATAACCCCAAAAGAGTGTTCCCAAAAAGATGGCGTTATTTATGGGCCTTTCAAATGTTTCGCAAATTTGGTGTACTTTACTGAAACACAATTGACGAATTTTATTATTATTGCAAGAAGGTCGATTTTCCCCCCAATTTTTCGGAGTTTTTTGGCAAATCTCGAGAGATCTAACACCCTCGCGATGTCTCAGCAATAATATCCCTAGATCTCCTCCGCATATTTTATTTGCTTCCTTTTCTCTCACTTTTGCATTATCAGGAGTTTGCAAAAATGAGACAAAAATATAGCCTACCAAAAGAATGATTATGCGATTTGATTTGCGTACTAATACGTGTAAACAAATGTTGAGTCGGAATTAGGTATTGAGTAAGAACAAAAAAAAAATTATAAATACCTTTGACAACAGTAGTTTCACACAATCTGTATGTCCTTCATATATTGCTGCAAGAAGTGGCGTAATTCCATGTTTATCAGGCAGCTGTAAAACAAAAAAAGAGATGACTGGACTCTGCATTATAATATACATGTATTGCATTACAACAGATGAATCAACATTGTGTACTGATATCTAGCTGTATCTCAAAACATTTCCGTTCGAAAAGCTAAAACATTCTGTAACAACATCAAGGCAAAACTACACGTGCGTACACAAACTCGTACACAAGCAATACCAAGTTCAGTATAATTCCATCAAATATTAAGGTGAACATCTCCAATCAAATATGTTTTCTTTGCTCCAGTCAAACTTAATCTTTGTCTGCGATAAGCAGGTTTTGATTCTTTGTCAACCACCGTCAATCAATTGACCTTCTGCCTCTCATTAATTTTACTGATTCCAATTGATAATTCATTAACAACCTGGAATCAGTTTTTTCGTTTTGAATCCGTTTTGAGAAAAAAAATTATTGAGCATTAATTAGAACAAAATATGAGGGGAAAGTCTTAGAATTACGCACTTATACACACAACAAAAATTTTACCAACACATACAGGGTGTCCCAAAAAATGTATACACACTTTGAATGATGATAACTCACTATAACAAACTTTCTTTCGAATGCCATGCATTCGTGAGCAATTTGGAGATGAAGAGTTTTATTTCCAGCAAGATGGAGCTCCTTCCCACTACCATCGTGATATGAGAGCCTAACTTACGAAAATCTGCTGAACAGATAGATTGGGTGAAGATATAGCATTGAATTCCCCCCACGTTGACCAGACCTCACGCCTGTGGACTTTTTTTATTGGGATACGTCAAAGATAAGGTTTGTAGCACAAAACCTGTAACAATCAATGAGTTGAGAGCAGCAATTGAAAGAGAATGCACCCAAATACCAAATGAAATGATCATAATTCGTAATGTTTGCAATTCCATCTGTCCTCGTTATCAGCAGTGCCTGGACCAGAACGGTCATCAGTTCGAACACCTGCGATAACTCAAAAAATTCTACACTTGTCTTCTTTAACTTGGGTTATAAAACTTAGATATGTCTTGATAAACATTGTATTTATAATCATCCAAAGTGTGTGTACATTTTTTTGGGACACCCTGTATATTTGTCGTACATTCAAAAACTTTCTAATATTCAATGGTTAAACTCTCCAGTTGGCTGCATGTACCTGATCACATGTAAAAGCTATTATACCTGATAAAACTTGACAGAAACGTTTGATATAAAGAGTACCTAGGAACATGGAATTTTATATAAAACTAACGTTCAAATTAGCACAAAGCGTTGACGCTTCTGTAGCTTTTCTTGTACCCTTTTCAACTAATTTCGCGTTTAGAAAGACGAATAGATTCAACAAATAACGATACAAATGCAATCACCAAGCACTGTCCATTTATTTCAACTAATGATTGTTTTTGAAGCAGATTCAGTTTGTCAATGTTATTCAGTTTATGAAGGTTTTATCAAGCCTAAAAATTCTAACATTGCGCGCTTGAGTTTTTTAACTTGAAAAAACACCACTGTCCGTAGCTTAAACACTACTTCATCCACTGTACCTAGATGCACCTAATGTTCATGACTGAATAAATCTCTCAGGAAGTTATCCAGGTAGATAACTGCATATCACGAAACCATACCGAGCGACGTTATTTTTAAGTCACTGTCAACTCGTCCCTGATGTATTCTCATTATTGCTCACTGATTTACTGACTGCAATGCTTTGGTCTTCAAATGACAAGTCCGGGTCAATAACTACGGGCAAATCGCCTGTTAATTAACCAACATTTGCACTTCATTTTGATTTAAAATATAATTCAAGTGCTTAACAATGCTGAAGATCCGTTACAGCATACATCTAACATTCAGCAGCATATCATTTGTACTTTGCCACTACAAAGAGCAGGGTTCTTCATTTTTTTTCAGAGGAGATAAAAGCGGAAAATAGCAGGTAACGAAGTTACTTTGCCCTACGTCAGGGGAGTGGGGGCCGCGCAGGCTGAAGAATCAAGCCTCAGGGAGCTTCTGGGTGACAGCAATTCAGAGGGTTTTCGGACATGTCTCAGAGCACCCTTTCTCAAATACGACATTGGATGGAAAATTTTAGTATCTATCACAGGAAAATAGCTGGTAACATTTACTTGAATAAGCATTAAAAAGAACCGGTTGTCGGCTTTCAACAAGAACCCTGCTCATTTCAGGACTGTGTTAGTCCCAGAAGTTGAAAATGTTCTGATAAGAATTTAGTAACGTCACACAGAAATGCAAGGCATCCGCTTCTGTTTCTAACAACTTTTGCCGCGAATATTTTTTTTCCATCGCTGTAATCTCGCCATTACGTGTTCTTAATAACAACGTGTAACTCCAGCACAGTCATCTAGTACAGCAGCCTAAATACCAGGACCTACCGTATTACAAAGACTCCAGCGTCAACTATTGACATCAGCCGAGTATTCTAACTCTGGCTTCAGTGGTGGCGCCAGGGATTCTCTGAAGCGGGAGCTAAAGTCCCCGACAGGGGGGGCTAACCCTTAGGGACCAAAACAACGCCTCCTTTATAAATTCGTTATTTGAAGGACAAAAACGTCACATTATTTTTCGCAAGAATAATCGCAACAACTGACTAGAAACAGTTTACTTTTAGATTTGACAAGAAGATAAAAGTCTATTATCTTTCTTAGCTAAATCAATAACAATTGCTCATAGTTGTACAACATATAATGGTGTTCAACAGTGAAAATTCCCTGACGGATTGTCAATTTTTCCCCGACGGGGGAGCTGTAGCCCCCTCTGGCACCACCTCTGTTTGGCTTCCCTCCGTCAACCTTTTTTATTCACTCCTCTTTGTTTCTTTGTACTACGCTTTCGTCTCTCTCTCTCTCTCTCTCTCTCTCTCTCTCTCTCTCTCTCTCTCTCTCTCTCGTGTCTGTCTGTCTCTGCCTGTCTGTCTGTCTCTGTCTCTCTCTCTATATATATATACATATATATATAAATATATATATATATATATATATATATATATATATATTTATCAAAGTCATCTCTACAAAAACCGTCTTTTCAGCTGGTTGTATTTTGCAACTCCTAAGAATACCCAATACATTTGGCCTCCTAACACTCGCTGAAATCTTCCTATGGAAAGGAAACAAGTTCAACAAACCCAAAATCAGTGCTGGACCTTAAGACTTGTGTAATTTCTGTACAACTGCCAGAATCTTATTCATCACTATCCTGAACAATACATTAAAACAATACTTAGACAATTCATATAATTTGGGGGAGAGTAGAGACCTAAAGGAAAAGTGCATCCAAATCAGTAGATTTTGGCCAATCCATGAAGACAGGATAGTTGGTGTGTGAAGCTAAAAGGGTTGCAGAACTGCCTAAACATAATTACATTTCAGCAGTTTGCTGACCCTTTAGGTTTTTTCACATCATCCAGCACTATCTACATTACTTTCAACTCTTGTACCTGGTCATGCAGCTACTGTAGTGTGCAGTAGGTTTCAGCTGGTTCAGTATTCAAAAGTTCAAGACTATTATTTGCATACATGAAAGTAATGTTGTCAGAGTACATAAAGAAGTGGTCTACAGTCTTACCTGTGCATGCAAAAGCATTATCGTTGAATTTGGCTTACAGTAAATACTCCACTTTCTCCAAATTAGCATTGGGGAGTATTTGCAATTCCTTGTCATAGTATATGGGGTGTAAAATGTTAGAAGTGCCTAACCATGAAACACTCCAGGGTGTTATGTCATTAGGAGTTGGCAGGAAAGACTATTGGAAGTGTGTGTGACTTTGTCTTACTAGTTGAGCTAGTGTTAACAACTCTGATTATTCCACCTTGTGCAACTTAAGTGTTGAGTTAGTGTTGTATGCAATTATGTTATCTGCAGTTATGCTATCTGCAATACACGTTTACAATTACTGTATATAACAGCAATACCCAATACTAATTAATTGGAAAACAGGTTCCTTTATGATAATAATAAGAATCTGTCGAACCAAAAGTGGAACTAATCACAGTCTATGATTCTGTATAAACAGAGAGTTACTGTTATTTTGATTAATTACAATTTACTATTAATCTGCTGCACATATTAATTTTTCCTGAAACAAATGAGAAATGTCTACTTTTAACCAGGAGGCACATGTACTTCAGCTAAAGCCATGAAATGGCTGCCTACTATATCATTATATTATATTTGCTAACATCTCTAGCCCTAAGCTTTTTTGGTAATTCATAAGACATCTTCAGTAGTGGTATATTAGAACTGAGTCAACAAACTAGTCAACATCTATATTTGGCCAAACATTGTTTCTCAAACAGAACTAAAAATTTGACTTAATTGCATTGATTTCCATGAGAACAAGCATAACAACCTCAGCTATAACCCCCTGCATCTCAACACCCAACAATATCTGAAGGGTGTTTGTGGGATAGCAATGGAATACACTACACCTCTTTCATCTTTGTGACTAGGGTTCAATTTCTGCTTGATGCACCAGCCCCATTAAAGTTACCTTGGTCATACATGAGAAGTGTATCACCCAGATTTAGCCTACCAAGAACCACTGGTTCTCACAGTACTAATACAGTTTTGCACCTCAACCATATAAATGCAAATAACATACCATAGGTACATTGGTAAGCTATATATTAGACAACAACTTCTCACCTGGAGATTACAGTGGTACTGTAATATCAATCATATGAACACTGTACACATAAGGCATTACAGGCAAAAAACAGACACATTTAAGTTTGCAAAGGTGAAGAATGAACCATGGGCTCAAGACTGTAAAGTTTAAGGATTTATTTATATTTTAAGTATACTGTAGTCCTCTCCAGTGTTTCTTCATTCTTCAAAAGTCCCAAAAATGTGCATAAACCCTATCTCTATGCTAACCTATGGGTTTATACACATATGTGAGTTTTTTATAAAAAAAGAAATGTGCCAGTAAGTGATAGGAATGTTCTTTTAGCCATAATGTATTTTATTTCATAAATTTTAGGGTGATACAATGTTTTCAACCACTGAGAAAAATCGTATTTTATCTCACATAAAAGATACGAGATTTTTACATGTAAAGATATATTTTTACATGTAAAGATACTGGTTCTACGATCCAATGAAAAGTCGTGTAGGGTATGTTATTTTATCAATCAGATCCAATGTTTTATAATTTGTATGTACAATTCTGACATCTTTGTCACAGAACTAGTTGACATAACATTCCACGTTTTGAAAATGAAAGTTTTGTACCAACCTGAGTTCATACTTATTTGAACTCATTCCTGTCGGCTCAGTACTTGGAATGGCCAATGACAGTCCGTGTTGACTTATAATTATGGTCCAGCTGTCGTGTTTTCACCAACTGAACAATATTTTCCCAACCGCTTTACCGAACAGATTAACTGTTTTCCTTTTGTTTTCATAAAGCAAAGTGACAACAAAACAGCGCCAATCATCATGTAAAGACAATGATCATTTCAGTTAGTTCGCTCGTCTGACATAAACGAGGGTGAAGAAATTAACCCTAACTAAGACATACATCAAATGAAAGAATGCTCGCTGTCTTACGTTCATATCGGCCCCTTTTGTGATCAGGTAATCGATGACCTCACGTTGTCCATAATCCGCTGCGAAATGAATAGGGTTCCTGCCATTCATAAGTTCAGCGTTAACGTTACAGCCCTAAAAAACCAACGTACCTCGAATCCAGAATGGGTGAAGAGATGGAGACTTAAAAAATTATTTTCCACAATACGAGTATTTTTGCCTGCAAAATCTGTTCACAAAACCAAGTCACTGGCTTCGTACCTTTTTTTCAACCAGCTCCCTGACTTTTTCCATATCTCCGTTTTTTACACCCCATAGTAACTCTTCGCCCATGGTTGGTTCGTAGTCGTAAAAACCTAACGATCTGAAGCGGCGCTGCAAAGTCAACCCTAAATCACGAAATGTAACCCAAGTAAGATCATACAGAATACAAAGACGAGAAGTTCTAATGTTTGATGGGATGTAAAGGGGATCACACGGGACAGATAACTATATTAAGGGATATTAGGTGACAATTCTGTCCGGGTGATTGGGCTAGTAATAATATTTTACTGTATTATATGGCAAAATCGTGGTTATACTTTGAAATTATGTGGATGGTAAGCCTTCCATGCTTCTGGGCACGGCTTTGACCTCATTCAAGAGCTTTTCACTAGTTTATAGAATGGATAAACAATCAAAAAACGAGCTGTTACAAGTCGTTGAAAGACAAGGCGAGCAGCTTAAGAGATATGAAGCACGACTTCGAGGTACGTTTACCGTAATAAATGTTGGCTATAAAAAACTGGTGCATCTACTTTAGAGCAATTTAAAGGTATACCATTTTTATGCTATGGTTGCTAAAGACAGTTCATTGGAAAAGCCAACTTATTTCCCGTAAGGATTGAAGATTTATGAAATAAGCAAGATGTTGCTGTGTGGAATATGTACATGTAGTGAAAGTTTTTTGTATAGTGACGTAATATGGTGACGACACGCTCACGTCATCAAAAAAATTTTAAAAATCTATAATTTTATCCATTATTGACATTATGCTGTACTCTTAACCGGATTTGCTATCTGTGTGTGAAATTATTCATGACATTATTCAGTTGAAAAATTTCAAAAAAGTTAATACAATATATATCACATTATTATACGGCTGTGGTAGCAAGCGGTCCGAATACGGAAATCCTCCAGTTTGATTGGTTCATAAGCGATCAGATAGTTCCAGTATTGCCTGCTCATGGGAGAAAATTTAAAAAAAGCCTTGCCTGTGTTGAATAAAAATTAAATTTTTTGACAATATGTGATGTGAAAACGTATTAACTAAAGAACAATCAGAAAATGAAAAGTAACCATGTAGAGTGAAGTTAGTTAAGAAATTCAGAATCACAAGTGTTTATTTGACATTCTCTACCTTAGTACTAGTCAGTTATATTTCAGTAAAGCCATACTGTATAATAAACTACTTGACCTTGCTCATTCTATGAGTACTGGTGAAACATTGGACCTCTGTTTTTGTATGTATTGCAACTCGCTGTACTCATCTCAGTTCATACTTAAAACCATTGGTCTGATATTTCACTAGTACAGACTTCACACATGGTCAATAAGTAGTAATTGTTAAGCAGTAGAACTTTATGCACTTATACATAACTACCAACTGTCGTAGTTGATTCTTTAATATTTTTAAAACACAAAAGAAAAATAATAAGAGTGATATTTCAACATTATTGCTAAGCCCTTGTCAAACCTATTAGCAAGAGCTTCATAGCTCTGTTGGGAAAGCACTCCCCCAGATTCATGAGGTCACTACTTCAATTCCCAGAGTTGGGGAACAAACAGTTGGATATCTTGGAGTTGGTCCCAGCTGGGTCTTAAAATGTCAGGTTATGATACTCAAAAATTTACATCTACACGATAGTTAGATTTCATTTCAGGTTTTTAGAATGCATAAATCAAGATTTGCTCATGTTTTAGATAGCCACCATAATAATAACACAAATAATAGCATGACTAAAAAGTATGTTATAGTATTCATTTCATTATTGTTTCAGATGTTGTGCAAGCATACAAGGGTTTGCACAAGGAAAAGGATGCTCTGGAGAAAAGTTTGAAAGTACTTGGGCCTGGCAGTAAGAGTAGTTTGGAAGGTAACTCATCAAGTGTGAAGGAAAATCACTTCTCTGTGGAACAAACAAGGGATCAGGAGACATGTAAAGATGGAACTCCAGCAACTGGAGTGCACAGCCCAAGTGATCAACCAATAAACATATCAGAGCAAGGTTTGGAAGATGCTGCCACACAGGATGAAAAGGTATAATTGCTTTATCCAACACAAAGTTTTGACTTTAATAATACAGTACAGCATTTCTCAAAAATGCTATACTGCCTCTCCCAGTGGGCATTCAGGTAATGGCAGGGAGCAATCAAAGCAAGGTGAAAGAGAGAGGGGGGGCATAATGCACATGGTTGGAGTTCATGATTCATTCACTCCTGCAGCATTGTCATATTTCACAATGTATAAGTCAACCTGGCATGTAAGTTGACCCCTGATTTTTTGACCAGATAATCATTATTTTTATCATACCCTCAGTATAAGTCAAGTCCCTCAAATTAAATTGCTACCAGACACAGAATAGTTAGGATTTTGGCAATTGAGATACCAGGTGGAAATTGAGATACCAGGCAGAAATCGAGATACCAGGCAGAAATCGAAGTCTAGTAATAAAGATTATTGCCCAGCAAATAATTTTGAAGAAGCCCATATCTCAAATAAACATATCAGGATACTTTGAAAGATACTTTAATGAGGAACTAACGTTTTGTCACTTTACAAGGAACATCATCAGAGTGTCTATTTACATGAAAATTTTCAGCTTAAATAACCTACACAATTACAAAAATAGAGGTGAGAAAAGGAGAGAATGATGAATGAAGTGTCAAGGTGGAGGAGAAAAGAAAAGAAAAAAACAAATTAAAATAACATAAATATAAGGTCATTTCCTCTCATGTTATTTTAATTTGTTTTTTCTTTTCTTTTCTCCTCCACCTTGACACCTCATTCATCATTCTCTCCTTTTCTTACCTCTATTTTTATAATTGTGTAGGTTATTTAAGCTGAAAATTTTCATGTAAATAGACACTCTGATGATGTTGCTTGTAAAATGACAAAATGTTAGTTCCTCATTAAAGTATCTTTCAAAGTATTCTGATATGTTTATTTGAGATATGGGCTTCTTCAAAATTATTTGCCAGGCAATAATCTTTATTACACAGAATAGTGTTCAAAGAAACTTTAATAACATGGTAAGTTTTTTACAGCATATTTTTTTAATCTTTTAAAGTTTATTTTAGAATAGGATAGAATAGAAACTTTATTTATGTGTCAAATTCTTTATAGCCGGGGAAAAACAAAATCCTCTACTAATTGGGGACACCTATACTAAACAATAAAACAAAATTAAAATATAAAAAGTATTAAAAATACTGAAGATATTAAAAATGTTAAAAACGTTTCTCACGTATTACAAAGAGTGCAGCCCTTACAAGTATTTTCATCAAGTAACGACTGAACATCACAGTTATGGATGTCCTTTATAAATTGCCTCAAAGATGGCAGGTTTCTAATTTCAACAGATAGCTTGTTCCACAATTTTGGCCCAAGGTATCTCATTGAATGTTTACCATATGTAACAGTGTTAAAACGAGATATGGGAAATTCTGATAAATTCAAACAATTGGCACATTTTGTCTTTGGTAGATCTTTTATTTTGTCAGATTGTTTATGCCAGTCTCAAACAAGTTTCTCACTAACACCAAACTTACAGCCAGCAGCAGAGTTGTTCAACTTTTCAGCCAAGTCAACAACCTTCAACTTTGTTGAAGATACAAACATATATTTCAAGATGCAAATTGTGCTTCATACTTTGTCAATTTTGAGGCATGTTGAAGTCTTTACATGAAAGAATGAGGTTTATAATAAAATACGTTGACCATGTTGATTTGCCCATTCACTAACAATGAGCTGATTTGTACACTTTCTGATGCATACAGAGGACTGGTACTTGTATATCCAGTGTATGATTTTGCTCAATTTCATGACCCTTTGTATAAGTCAAGGTGGAGTTTTAGAGATCAATTTTGGGTCCTAGAAAAGCGACTCACACCACAAAATACGGTATTAAGTTTCTAGTTGTCATTAATTAATATTGTTTAAATCTAACAGTGACTGACTAACTACATATACTTCACTTACTCAGTTCAGTAATTGCTTTGGATTTGGGTGCTGGCATGGGCATAGAACCTGGACTGAGTGGAGGGACTGCGGATGTAGGAGGGCTGAGGGGCTTTAGCTTCCCTTTTTTGGAAAGAAACTAAATATCTCAGTATTGCTTTGAAAAACGTCTTAACCATAGAGAATGGTTGTACAAGACAGTTCTGAAAAGAACTAGAGGAACTAACACACAGAGAGAAAGTAAATACTAAAAAGAAGCACTATGCATTTCAGCAGACCACTCTTCAGGTGCAAACATCTGCTAACTGTTGAGAAATGAGTTATCAGCTTATATTTATATATATCTGATGTAAAGGCAATGATGTCATCCCACATAGGAGGGATTGAACATCAAAATAATGCCAACATACATAGATTCCATAATTTTTAGAAAGAATGCTGAGCGGCACTTTGCCAGGATGCTAAATTTGGAGTCTGAATAGTTATTGGCAGAACATCTGGTTGACAACAAGTGTCTACCAATTGCTGAGTCACAATTAATCATTTGAGCAGAGGTACATTGCCTTTTTGGTTGATTTCTTAATGGTACAGTCTTATTTCATATAACACTTGGCACATGTGGCTTGATCTTTTAACTTGACCATTGAGTTGTTCTACCTATAGCATTAAGCAATTTTTTTCTTTACCTTGATATAATGTTGCAAAAGCCCATGAGGTGAGGGAACATTCTGTGCATAAACTTAAAAGTTCCAAAAGCTAGTTGACACACTGACAAAAATGGCAAGGAGAAGAACACAAAACATAATCATACAATGTTCTTATTCCAGCAGCTGTGACAGAGTGAGTCTTACCATACGTCAAAAAAAATCAAATACACACTGATTAAAGGAGAAATCTACACCTTAAATTTGAACCTGCATTTTTCATTTTATTTGAGCTTTAGATTTAGCTAAGATTCTAATACTAATCCACACACTGCACATGCACTATTCATGAATAAAAGATCTCCATAGCGAATAGATGTTTGAACATTCAAATTTCAAGTCATAAACAGTTTCCTCCGTGTTTATGAAGGGATTTATCATACGAATTTGGTTTTAATCATGATGGTTAAACGGGTTGGAATCTATGAACAGGTGTAATGTGTCTTAAACCAATACTTGTTGCTTGAAAGCCCGGAGTCACAGGAAATTAATATGTCCTTCCAAACAATATGTCTCCATGCGACAAATTTCCTCGGAAAGAAGCCACCCGAGGGACATGTTTCCGAAGAAATTTGTCCTCCTCTTCGGAAATTTGTCCCCCTTCTCAGAATCTCAGAACGCACTTACGTTAATGTCACGGACCTTTAAATAACCGGGTGCACGTTTAATAATCTCAACCTTTGCAGAAACATTACTCAACAATCCATACATGCAGCAAAACAATTCAAGAGAATCGCCAAATCTATATATATATATATATATATATATATATGTATGAAATGAATAAGCTTAAAATTCTTGGTTGTTACTCAGAGTTTCACGTCTATTTGGACGATCATCAGACAACGTGAGTAACAACCAAGAATTTTAAGCATATTCATTTCATTTATCTGCTCTATCGTACAAGATATTGAGCACTCTACGTAAAGTCGATATAGAAACTGATTGTATTGTATTAAATATATATATATATATATATATATAAACCATGAAATAAAAATGGAGTGCTGCGTAGACGGTGTGGAAATCGAAGTGAAATAATCAGAAAGGTTTGAGTACTGCCGAAATGTGAGAGTAGTTATCTAACGTTTCGAGCGAAGGCCCTTTGTTCGACAATGTTTTTTCTCTCTGACGAAGGGCCTTCGCTCGAAACTTTAGATAACTACTCTCACATTTCGGCAGTACTCAAACATTTCTGATTATTTCACTTATATATATATATATATATATATATTTGGCGATTCTCTTGAATTGTTTTGCTACATGTATGGATTCAGTTTTTTGTTTGAGCGTCATCAGAAGGTTGCGGGTTCGATCCCCGTCTGGGGGTCAGAATCGTTTTCTGAGTACAGGGCTTAACGATCATTCATCTCTCTTAACATGTATGGATTGTTGAGTAATGTATACAGTTAAAATATATATAGTTATATATAGTTAAGAGGTTTAGTGTGGCAAAAGGAAGGAATAATATCAAATAGTACATTAACCACTCATATCAAGTTGTTGCACAAACGTTTTCGCTTTATTAGCTCTTCAGGTGCAAAGGATTTACTGAGTGGTATCTGGTATTTATATTTATAAGCTTGAATTAATTAACGTCTTATTATTTGTTATGGAAAATATGTGAATAGCGTAGTTATGAGTCATCTAATATTTACATAGCTTATTATCATGTGGAATTTTCACATTGGTATATAGGCATAATGTTGAAATGTGTATTACTACATTTCGCTATGTGTTCACTGATGTCTAAGTGTCGATATTCTTCGTGCTTAATTTGTTCCTTGTGAAGGGTAACTCTTTTCCGCAAATTTTTAGTTTGACCCACGTAAAAACTTTCGCATTTTGGACAAATTATTACATAAATAACGTTTTTAGACTTGCAGTTCATCGCAGTTTTTATTTGCCAATGTTTTCCGTTTTTCAGCGTTAATGAATTTCCGGTAATCATTTAACGCATGAGCCGCATCTTGATTCATGATACCTTGATATGCTTGTAGTAGGTTTCTCCGAGGTAAAGTGTGCTTGAATCAAGTGCTGTTTTAAGTTCTTTGGCTGGCTTCGGCTGATGATCAAGTTTGGTTTATCCAGTATGCGCTTCATTTTATGAGAGTTGTTTAGGAATTTTAGGTCTTCTTTGATTTTTCCGATGATCTGGGGATTATTGGGATTGTGAGTTATGACTAATAGGAGTGAATCTTTGTTTTCTATTGTCCTTATTGTCGATTTCAGTTCCATTACTGTCAGGGATGTTGCTTTCTCGATACCCTTTGAAATTATATTTTGGGGATAATTTTGTTTCCTTAAAAAATGTTCAAGTTCCGCCAATCTCCTTGTTCTAACGTCTGGTCAGATACTATGCCGCATATTCGTCGCGCAAGTGAGTAGGGAATGTTTTGTTTCGTGTGTTTGGGGTGACAAGAATTACTGTTTGAACACTGGTGCGTGTCAGTTTCTTTGTAGAAAATGTCCGTGTGTAACTTTCCTCCGTCCTTGTATGATAAAATGTCTAGCAATGGAAGTTTTTTGTTGTCTTTTTCCATGGTAGATTTAATGTTTTCGTGAAGGTCGTTGAACAGGTCGTAGAATTTCATCAAATCCTCCTCAGATCTTTTCCAAATTATAAAACAATCGTACCTTGAATGTAGTTCTTTATACATATATATATATATATCGAAATAAATCATGCTGTAGAATCCCGCTGTCTCGAACTCTCCTGGGAAACCAAAAATTAATGTTTCTTTGTGTGGATGCTCTCAAGCTAGTCTACTCAGGAAAACTTTCCGAGTCCCTAACGGGAATCGAGCCTGTAACCTTATGATTGCCGGTGAGATGCTCTAACCATTGAGCTACATGGACTCAGATGGTGAGCGAAGGTTACATTTATGTACTGGTTCGTTATGATGGTCTCGATATGTCGTCTATTTATAAATATACCACATATCGACACTTGCAGACTGGCAGTACATATGTCTTCCATCAATACGAACCAGTACATAAATGTAAACTTCGCTCACCATCTGAGTCCATGTAGCTCAATGGTTAGAGCATCTCACCGGCGATCAGAAGGTTACTGGTTCAATTCCCGTCAGAGACTCTGGAAGTTTTTCTGAGTAGAACAGCTTGAGAGCATCCGCATAAAGAAACATATGTCTACCAAGCAACTAAAGCAGAAATTGTTCGAATAGCGGCAGGTCGACATAGCGAGGGTGGTATCATATTTCAGATTTTGATAAAATCTATCAGCTGAGCCCGCTTTTGACAAGTTTATGAGCCAAGAGAAATTCGTGAACGTTCTGAAAAATAAATTGAAAAACTATCGTATTGGTGGTCCATTGGTCTAACGTTATCGTTGTGATCATTAGCATTCTCACGTTAGATTTTTCTGATGGTATAAATCAGATGCATTGGCTAAGCGTTTCCAGTTGTCAGTTAATTGCAAACAAGTTCGAGATAAATCGTACCAAACAACACCAAGAGACCTCACATGTTGTTCGAGATAGCGAGAGTTGCGAAATAACCAACTTCGAGATAAACAATAGTCAACTACTGCAAATGTGCTGTGAGTTTTAACTGAAATTGCTTTTAGTTCGAGATACACTTGTAACGGGAAATTCGAGATAACCGAGTTCGAAATAATAGAGTTCGAGATAACTGAGTTCGAGATAAGCGAGTTGGAGATAACCGAGTTCGAGATAAACGAGTTCGAGATAGTGAGATTCCGTTGTAGCTAAATAAAATGATTTCTTTTACATATTTTTGTTGTCAGTGCATAAGCAACGCATAGCCATTCCTGATCATTCCCAGGAGACGAGCCTAATTGAATACAAGGGAGATGGTACCAATTGTGGCAAAGATCGCACTTAACCATGTCACCATATTCTGGCAAACAACAAATACAAAGTGTCTGTGTCAGTATTCCAGAAAAAACCATGTATTTTGAAGGTCGATTTCACA
The DNA here is from genome assembly GCA_030142905.1 of Heliopora coerulea. Taxonomy (NCBI): domain Eukaryota; kingdom Metazoa; phylum Cnidaria; class Anthozoa; order Scleralcyonacea; family Helioporidae; genus Heliopora; species Heliopora coerulea. The sequence continues at coordinate 174,342 of JASJOG010000313.1, read as the reverse complement.
GATTTACTTGTATCGAACACAATCCGAAGATTTTATTGTTGCAGAAATTACGGATTGACACACTGTAGGCTCAAAAAAGAGAATCCATCGCCTTTTATATAAAAGTATAAATCTTCGTAGGCAGTGTTGAACGACGACTAAAAAAGCAAAGTGAAATAAAAACTGGGTGATTCTTTGATACTGATACTGACACTGATAAAACTTTATTTGAGTACGCTACCCACTTCAACTATAAATTGGTTTCCAAGTGGGGCATACATGACAGTTATATACAAAGTGAAGAGAAGGTATTTAGCTACAGTTATAAATTTTGACAGAAAAATTCCAAGTTTACATTGAATAAAAATAACAACGTAATATATATACACGTAAGTACTCAAAGGCAGACAAATAATAATTAAACACATAGTGTGGCCTAATACGTCAGATTATTAGAGGAAATGTTCGTATTAAAGGCTGGTTTTCATAAAACACTTTTCTACGATCCTGCTCTACTATTGTACTGGTTCGTAATGTTTTCATGTACGAATGTTTTCATGGGCTAGAGTGCAGTTTAGCCAACGCGCGTAGTTGCTGATTATTATATTGTTAGCTCATGAGTTTAGTAAAGTGAGATTTGGCGGGAACATTTTAAGAGCCGCAACCCAAGGAAAAATGGGTTTATTAAAAATATTTTATTGAAATGTATTTAGTTAGGGTTAGGGTTAAGGTTAGTATTGGTTGTAGAATAGTATTGTAAAGTTTCTGTATTTTTTGTGAATTAATGACCAGAATGGTTTGCCAATATTCTTTCTTACATATATTTTATCAGCCTCTGTACCAAAGTGTCGAGTCTGTTTTCTTCCCCGCAGATGACCATCAAATCTCACAGATGAAGATATTGTCGCGAAAAAGGTCTATTTCGGACATTATTATCTGTTTAACCAAGCAAATCGTTAAACGTTAAAAAGTTGATTTAAAAAATTGATGGAATGTTATTTCAAATGCAACAAAAATGATACGAGTTTTGATATCCACTGAATATTTTAGTGAAATACAAAACAAGTAGTATAGAACATGGGGGTACCAGCACACTTTTTACACAGACTTTGGAAACCGACTTACGGCCGAAGAAATTTACTCACAATATGGTTTTCATCAAGTTTTGGAAAACACCTCATGTTTTTCCAAAGTTTTTTTAATAATGCACTGGCACCCCCATGAAGTTAAACCATGATGAATTAAATTTTATTTGAGTCTTCCTCTTTATTAATTTCGTCCTGTTGTTTGTTTTTATGATCGTAGACGTGCTTACCGATAGTGATTCCACCTGATAGAAATCCCAAAAATGGCATAAATGGGCTAATTTTTTCGACTAATGAATAAACGTCTCTTTTTAACAATTCATCTTTTTTCAACTCATTGGTTAATTCCTCAGGTGACTCAATAGCATCAAGAGCTCCTAATGTGTTAGCGAATTTACTGATTAGAAGATCAGTGATGCATTCGTTGGCTCTTTGCATTTTTTTGCGTTCATATTCAGTGTATAATTCATTGATAACCTTATGACTGGCCTTTTTTATGTAAGAGACTGATTTATCCAAATCACCATCTTCCGCTAATTTCAGAAGTGCATCTCTCTTTTTCTCGAAATCAGTGTTATCATTTTGCGGTTCAACATTTTCAGGTTTAACTTTTTCAAGTTTTTCATCACTGAACATATTGTTCATTTCATCATTTAAGGAATTTTCTGCGGTTGATATTTCCACAATAACATCATCAATATTTTCAGGTTTTGTATTTTTGCGTCTTGGCATTCTATATATATTAACACACATTTTATTTTTGCGGAGTGATAATTTTATAATCGAATGCATAGCGTAAATTGATTTCAAGAGTTGCGTATTTACTGTTCTTTAGCTTTTCAATTATGTCAATTCTTTCTTTTTTGGAACTATGACCTAGGTACCTGCGGAAAATAATATTCATATCGTCTTCGTCTGGATTGTAAAAAGAAATGACTTTAGCCACGTTGTCTCTATAAGGTTTAGATATACTGGTTAATTGCTGAGTGATAACAATTGTTGAAAGACCACAATGTCTAGCAGAAAAAGCCAATTTAACCAACTCGCTGGTGCTATTTTTGACATCCTGACTACTCGTACAGTCATCCAATATTATTAAACTATTGTTTCCTTTGTAAATAACTTGGACAATGTGAAGTATTTTATTGACATTATCTTGCTCGCACTCCACAGCAATAAAATCAGGATTGTTGATGTATTTCCAATCTTGGTATGTTTGATTTCACGTGAATGTTGGACAAATTAAAATGATATAATCAAAGTGTTTTTTATAATGTTTTTCAATCATATTTAGCAAATAATATGTTTTCCCACATATAATCATGTTGAAAGGCGACTCCATCTATATAATACATTATAACTTAATACTGGATGCTCCACAAATCATTGTTCATGAAATCGACAAGACCATCAGATACAACAAATATTTTACAATTAATGTTTCCAGTGTGTGCGGTCTTTTTGATTTCCAACAGGATGCCGTTTTGAGTGTTTACTATCTTTTTACCATGACCTGTTTTGTTGACCTCTTCGGTAGATCTTAGATCGATGACCAAAGCGAACTTGTCTTTGTAGAACTTTTGATCCAAATAATCTTAGTGCTTCGTCATAGAACCGTAACTTTGTGATTCCTTGTGCGTATACCTGGTTTGGAACACCTTCAATTGTTATTTCAACCTCGGAAATATTTGGATAAAGGAATTCTTCACTATCTGTCCTCGATTCCTTCGTAAACAGCAGAACAACGGCTTTCATGGACTTGCGAGGTATGGTTATGTTTTCATTGATGAGAGTGGAAGAAGCATACCATACAACCTTCTTCATAAGAGTCACGTGTTCAAATGTCAAAGAACGTCCAGTTGCATACATTGATGTCACCTCATTAGCAATAGTTTGGTTTTCGATAGTCTCATATTCTAACTCAAGGTTTTCAAGACTATAATTTCCAAGTGTTTGATCACTTTGAGCAACTAATATTTCACTTGATTTGGGCAATGTAATGATATAACTAAAATTATTATTTATTTGAAATGGTGCATACAAACCGTGGTCTCTGATAATCTTGTCTAAACATACCTGCCTTGTGCCAAAGATGTCATACAATAACTTTTCAGAGACTTTTGTAGTATCACCTGATGTGGCATCAGAATGGTCTTTGCTAATTAGCTTTCTCAGATTTTGGGTTCTGATACCATATTCAATCATATTGTCTCACTGTGAATTGGTTTTATACAGGTCCTTGTAGGCACTATATAAACAGTATCCCCTGCAAGCCTGATTTGTAAGTGATTTTGGAGAAGCTTAGAGAGATTGTTTAAAAAGCTGGTTTTAGTGTTGCTCAATTTGAAATCGAAGAGTAAATGCAGTGACCCAGGAACCAAACAACTATCTTGCTTCAGTTTTGGAATATCTATGTACAGTTCTTCCCCTGGTGATGCTTTGTTAGGGTTCATAGTCACGACACGGCTTGTTCTATCACCTTTTATTGCACCCATTTGGCTTCTTCTGAAACCCGGAATCAATTGTTCCTCTGTTCTATTCATTGTTATATATTAATATACATTTTATTTCCTTCTCCTCTGTTTGTATTGATCATGTATGAACCATGTCACGGCTAACGCTAGAAGCCCCAGGTTCTTGCATAATCATGCTAATCCTTTAGCACCCCATGTTACTGACTGTGCTATAATGTTTAATATTGGCGCTAATAATGGATCTAGTTTTTTGCCAAGGTTATAAACTGCTTTAGCGAATTTACCAGTAGCTTGTGCATCTTTTTTTAATGCTTTTCTGGCACCAATGACGATTGTTGTTATTATACCAGCGATGGATATTGCCAAAGCGCTGACCCCAACTGGGTTATCTTTAGCCCATCTTTTGAATTTCTCCAATTGGGTTAGATCGTTGTTTCTAACTTCGTCTTCAGTGATGCTATTTGCCTCATCATGTTCTGGTTTTATACCGTTTTTCATACAAATATAGTCTGCTTTTAACGACGCTGCGTCACTTACACTCTTGTAGAACGATTTTTTCACTGGGTCTGTTTCTCTTTTAGCTTTTTGGCGGTATGTGTTAGCCTGAGTTTCCAATGAATCTATCATCGCATCTGATGTACCTATTGGATTTAAAGATCCTGCTAATTCTTTTATTTCTTGCTTATCGATGGACATTTTCCTTGCTTCTAAGGTGATTATTGTCTGATATTCATCTAATTCAGTATCAATGTTTTCATTTATGTTTGAAATGATATTATTGGTTAAATCATCATTTGGTGCCACGCCTTCAGATGTAAGATGTTGTTCTACTACTCCCTCTGGAGTGTTATTATGATCATTTACCGCCTTGTTAAGGAGTATCCTGAACCTATTTGTTATGTCACTATATTTTTTGTTTTGACTGTATTTAAATGTTTTGCCACCATCATTAGACACAACAACTTTTTTACCTTTGTAGTTTATTCCATCAGCTTTTCCATATACATTAAATGTTACAAACATTTCTTTCAATAATTCCTGTGAAGCTTGACCGTCTTTAACGTAAATATTGATGCCTAGTTTATCTTCGAGGAACTTTTTTCTATCATTAGTGATTGATGTATTTATCGCTTTATTATCACTAGTTGGATCGGGGGTGTAGCCACTTATATCAACCTTTGTTTCAGTTTCATAGCCAATACCCTCCATTGTTAGGTTTCTGAGGTTGTCGAGTCTCCGATGGAGATCATCGTTATTATTCATGAAAGTGGATTCTTCCTCAGTATTGTTTTCCCCCTCTTGTGTTTCACTAAAGTCTTCCATTTCATGATAATCTAATTCTCCTTCAGCCATGTTTTGTGTATATTACTATATATTTTGTATATCGCCTTCAGGGATCCAACTATTATGTTTGCTATCATAACCTAACCATTTGACAAGAACCATCTTTTTGCCTTTTACTTTTTTTCTTTTTATTATTTTTTCAACTTTATAGACATCGTCCTTTTTATCAACACCTGACAACTCCTCTTCGTAGAATTTCCCAATGATTGGTTCACCTTTTAGATCCTCTATTTTATAAACAGTTGGGTCACCACGTATAACCTCGACCACTTTAAACAGTTCTTCATTGAAATTGACTTCATAACCTTTAGTAAAAGTGTTTTTATATTTTGATATTCGGACAGTGTCTCCTACCTTAAATTTAGGTAATAGTGACTCGGCGTAGAGATGTCCATATAGAGTGGACCAAACATCGTCTTCATTCTTTTTGTTAACATCCTTTTGTTTCATTAATATGGTGCTGTACTTAGTATTGTTGTAATTATACACCAATTGGTCCAACACACCAATCCATTTATAAGTTCCTTTACTACAGAAGTATTTCCACATAGCAGATTTAAGAGTTCTGTTAAATCTTTCTACAACAGCGGCCTTTTTATCACTATTAGTAGAGAAATATTTAATATCATGATTATCTAAAAACGATTTTACACCAACATTGTAAAACTCCTTTCCATCATCAAATTGAGCCAATTTAGGATAATCACCGAATCTCTCTTTTAATTGCCTCAATAGTTCTGTGACTGCTTTTGTGATATTATTAGTATCTTTTCTGTAAACAGGAATGGGTAATGCATACCTGCTAAGAATTTCAATAGGTGTTAATACCCAGTAATAACCTTTATTTTTGTTTTTATATGAACCCATGTCAATGAGATCCATCTGTATCTGCTCACCCAAGATAGTTAACTTTAGTTTGACTGAATTTATGTCTTCTAACAATTGGTTTATATCTGGTGTATGTGTCTTGTGATCTTAACCAGTCTTTTACCTGTTCTCTACTGACATTTAAACCATCTTCTAATGCTTTTTGATATAATCTTTCTGCAGATTGGTAGCCAGTTTTAGAATTGTAATAGATATCTCTAAACCCTTGTTCTAATTCAATGTCTTTATCCATATACATTGCATTACATTATATATAAGTCTAATAGTACTTTACCGATACTTATTGTGTTTCCATCTTGGTCCTTAACATTGAAATTGATATTATTAATAACGCCCTTATCAATTGGCACTCTGGATTCAATGTCGAAAAAATGCTGGACACTACCTTTCAATGACTGTGTAGTTGTTATAGGTAATACCGTTATAATGTCACTTCTATTACCATTTGTATTTATATTATCAATCATTTTAGCCAAACTACAAGAAACGTTTATGTATTGTAATCCATTATTTATATTGACTGAGTTACCGCTTTTTGTTTTTGTATTGGCGTTTATTACTTGGTCTTTGTTGAATCCCAATATGGACCCTATAGTTTTCATATTTATTGCATTGTCACTAGTAATGGAATACGTTCCATCATATTCATTAGACACCAAAGTAACACTACCATAACTCGCAATCTCCTTCTTAAGCGTATTAAATGTCCAATGTCCCTTCTGTATCGTATTGTTATTACCGTTACATGTTAATTCATTGTTTTCATCAGTGATATTATTATAATCCCAGAATAAAGTGGCCTTCTTGACTAACAGATAGGGGTTATCATTATTTATTAAAAATGACTCACCCAAGTACAATTCCTTTGAGGAACCATCAATCAAAACACTTAATCTCTTCATATGTATATAATATATAATATATTACACATGGTAACTAAAGAGTTAAGAAAACAAGCAGAAAAGATATTTAAAAATGAATATCCTAATGCAAAACTGGATAAATTCGAATTTGGATATAACTTAGATAATGATGGTAAATTAAAATCAATTGATATCTATTATAAAGTCACACCAAAATACTCAGATTGGATATTAATGACAGATCCAAGATTTAAAAATAATTCAGGATATAAAGATCTTTATGGCAGCAAAGCTAGAACAGCCCAGCTGTTAAAAAAAAAAACAATAATGGATAACAACTTAGCTGATACAAGTACACCAAGATTTCCAAAAATATGGCAATCAAATTGTACAATACAAAAAATTCCTGAGTCAAATATACAATATGTTGAAGGATATCGTCTCACTGATAAATATCCAGATCACTAGATATTGAATTACGATATTGAGAACTTCAGAATATATATCAACAACCAAGAGTATTTCCTGTCAAAGCTTCCAAAATTGAATATTACCACAGATTATAATAAAGCTGAATGGGATGATAATGAAAGTTATTATCAAGTATGTTTTGCAGTATATTGTGCATCATATTGTTGTGGAGTTTCCATACAGCATCTAACACCATTAGAAGACGTACATCCGATTATAACATCACCTATACGCTTTCATTTGTATTTCACTTTGAGGAGGTTGATAAGAAGAATGCAAGGAGGAGATAAGATGTCAACCATTTCAACAGAGTTTTCAGCTGGACAGTTTTATAGAAATATTGAACACATACGTAGGAATATGATATATAGAACAAGAGGTGGAGTTGTCTATCAACTATTTCCCAGTTCATTACAGAGTGATTATGAAAGATATATTCCTGTTACAAGCAATGGGTTAACAATAAATGAGTCAATTGAAGCCTTTATTTATTCCATGTTAGGACGTCGAGCAAAGACAAAACAATCGATTTATAGTAATAGAGCAAGTGCATTAGAAACACAACAAGAGTTCCGATCTATTGTGGAAGACTTGATAATGAACTATAATACATCAACATGGATAAACAATATGAATCAAGCAGTGACTGACACCAATGTGGTTCTTAATATCGCTATTAGTCCCTCTCTCTGGTTGTCGCCAAGCAATCTAATCTTATTAAACAAACCAATTCCAGGGTATAACAATAAGCTTAAAGTATCTGATGAAAGTATGAAATTTGGTTTAAATAAGGATATAAATAGAGCGCCTATTAAAGAGCCGCAAATGGATACACTTGGTGATGAAAAACCCAAAAAGGAACACCAAGAGACAGTATTCAAAGAAAACCCAGTCAGCACAAAAAACCCAGTAAAACCAGAAGAAAAAAAGACCGGTGATGAAAATGAATTAATACCATTATTCGCTGCGTCAGGAATAATGACGTATTTAATAACAAAATATGCATTATAATATAGAAAATGAGCGTATATTACAGCTACGAAGATAAGACAAAAAATGACATAGAAGAGTTGAAATCTGATGTCGCAGAAAAACTCTCACTATCAGGAGGGAAAATGAAAGGTGATATAAATGTCTCTACGGAGAATTAAAAACATCCCCGCACCTATATATTATTATGATGCTGTTTCAAAAGCCGTTTTAGAACAAACATACTTTTCAAAGTGTGTCAAAATAAGTGATTATAGAGTAAATCTTAGTGAAACATTGTTCTGGGAATACTATACAAAGTATGCTTCAAATACTTATCGATTTGACCGAGGTTCTAATAATAGTGAATTAGTATACAACACTACAACTAGAAAAGTTTCTAAAGCTATTAATGTAACTCTACAAGAAAATGATGCTGTTCAAAACACCCTCAGTTTTCAAGCAACTATAAGTACAAAAAGTGAAAAAGTATGTAACAGATATTTCTTAAATTTTGATGGGGGACAAGGAATGGTAAGTGATATCAATTTGAATCTGTAAGTGGAGAGAAAGATATAGTGAATATTTTCATTGTATACAGAATAAAAGCATATGACGCGAATACTTATTGAGTTCGTAATGGCTTATTTGGACACGATGATCGCGGTTTTGATAAGTTTGTTGGTTTTAGTTCTAATGGTGATTTGGTTGTCTCTGGTACAACAAATAATTACATTATCATTGGTAGTAATCCTATTCAAACTAAACAACCAATAGCTCCATATAAAAATTAGGCAAATGCAGGAGAAACAAATAAATGGATATGTTTATCAATACATTGGGACAACTACACAACACCAGCAGCTGGAGCTAGCAAGGTAAATTGTAATGGACAAAAGCTTACAGGTTTTCAAAGCAGAAGTTCAGTTGGTTATACCAAAATGACTTTCGGTAATATTAGTACAAGTGGTGTCGCTCCTTTTAAAGGTGATGTTTCTTTTTTCTCTGTGTATAAAGGAAGATTAATAAACGAGAAAGACATTCTACTTCATCATCACGTACTCTGTAATTGGTTTAACATCGATACAGTTGATTTCAATTTTTAATATATGTTATAATATATGCCAAGAGTATTGTTTACAATCACATCAGCAAGAATTTGTCTGATGATGAAGTGAATAAACTGAAACAATGGTATTCATACTACCATAAGCTTTACACTTGCTTCAAATGGAAGTACAAGAAACTAAAGTAAATCTGACTTTAAATATGGTAAGTCTAGGGTTAACAGTATCCGGTAATATATCTGGTGGTCTAACTTTGAATCCTATTATTTTAGGATGTATTAGCGGTCCAGGTGTTTTAATCCAAGGATATTTATCAAAAAGTAATATCAAAACTAAGACAGAAATGTGCAGATACGCTTACACATCATATCAAAAAACTCTAACACAGTTGAAATCATATTTGAGTGATATGACATGTGATGAATCGATATTTCTGAGTGATCTAAAAATAATAAATGATGTTGTTACTGATTTATGCCCACCTATTAATGGAATGTCTAAAAAATATGATAAAATATATGGTAATAATATATGGAATCAATAGAGTTAGACAATCTAGATAATACAAGGAGACAAGAAGAAGAAGAAGAAGAGGAGACAGATTTAGGTGGTGGATCAGATGAGAATAACGTAATAGATAATCCAGATTGGTTATCAAACCGAGGCAGAGTGGCTATTGATATCAATCATTCAGATCCATTAAAAAAGTTATTCGGAGAACGTGTAAATGAAGCTAGAAATATAGGTTTCTTTATTGAAGACGTTCTATTAATGGAGAAAGAATGTAATAAACCGAGATTTATTAATTACCTAATGGAAAAACAAGATTTCTCTATTAAAAAAACATTGAGTGAATCTAAAAATAAAACAAATTATGAAATCGAATATTATGGAGAGCCTTTTTATAGTGAAAATGATGTAAGAGTCCATCCAGTCAGAAGATTTAAGACAACTGATTGTGTCATAGCTGGTAAAGATGAATCAGACCAAATAGTCAGAGATATACGATACCATTATGATAATTGGAAAAAATTAGAACTGGATAGAATTTTAAAACGGTCAGGAATAGTAACAGCAATTGGATTAACAATAATTACATTAGTTACTGGTTTATCTCTTGGACTAAAACGCAGTGGATCAGATTCTGTACGCGATGCTAAACATAAACAAAAGAAAGCAGAAAAATTAACTCCTGCAGAAAAAAGAGATGTCATACCGTGGACAGATATAGAAGAAGCCTCCGGTAAAGGTTTAATTTTCATTGGTGATAATTTATATTTAATAATTGGTGGTTCATTGATATATTTATACAGTAGGAAAAAAATATATATAAGGTAATATATAATGAATCCGAAATTAAAGAATCTGTTTATTAAGGTCATAGATTTTGTACGTTGTTGTAAAAAAACAACTATAGAGATAGACAGTATGCTAGAGGCACTCAATAGAATACATTCAGAGAATCAACCAAAACCACGTAAAGCAAATGATAATAAAGATGGTGGGTAACTGACCGTAGATCTCACATTTGACTTATGGGCGATCTCATAGATCAGGGGTGGCCAAACCGCGGCTTGCGAGCCACATGCGGCTCTTTGACCTTTAATATGCGGCTCGTGGAAATATGTTGGCTGAGCTCCTTTTTTCATCACAGGTAATATAAAAGGTAAATAAGAAAAATTTCAGGCTTTATAATTATTTACTGCGTATGAATTGAAACCCCGTTGGATTAAAACGTAAGTTTAATGTTCATGGTTAGTAAAAATATTTAAGAATTTAAATTCTAATTTTAATGCTAGATCTGAGTGAGGCATTGTTCTTTAGTGCTGAGGGAAGGATTGGTGGGAGGCAGAGGGATTAAAGAAATTTCAGGTCAGCAAGGGTTACAGAGGAATGTCAGAAGACTGAGGTCATGGGTAAGGGGATTAAAGATTTGGGTGTGCCGGGGGAGTGGCTTAGATGTCCTCTCAAACATCTGAACTTTATCGTATGTGGCTCTTATATTAAGCAAGTTTGGCCACCCCTGTTCTACAGATACCACAGAAACTTCAGATTCTTCTGAATCATCGGAATCATCAGAGTTACCAACATCGGACTTGGAGATTACTCGTGATTACATAGATTCATATTGGCGCGAAATTGGCATATGTAAAGACTGTAAAAATAGCATTGTCTACTACGATGGCTACGACTCCGATGACTATTGAGATTAAGACCAATAAATATCACTTAAACATTATTCTAAATAACAATAGTATAATGACTGAAACAAATAATAAACCAAAACGTGGTCCCGGAAGACCCAAGAAATATTTCACAGACGAAGAGAGAAAACAAGCAGACAAACGATATGTTAAGGAATGTATGGAAAGAAACCCTTATTATTGTCACTTGTGATCACGTTTATCACATGGCAAGTAAAAGAAAACACTTAAAAAGCAAAAAACATATAAGAAACATTGAAAAGAAGATATAATGTGGTCAAAATATTTTAATGCGTTTTTTGGCTTAAAAGAATAATTTATAGTGTACATAAAATAGTAAACAGAAAATTTTATGTCGAGTAAGATAGACTTTATAAGAAGACAGATCGCTGATCTTCAATCTCAACTCAACGCTGAAATATCTAAAACCATTGCAAAACGTACAAGACTCAAATGGAAGACCATCAAAAGGAAGGTCGTTAAAAAGATTTCTGTCAAAAGACCTAAAGTGATCAGTGTGGTCAAGAAACCCATCAAAAAACTAATCGCAAAAAGAACAGGTCTTAAAAGAAAGGTCACCAACAAACCTAAAATACATGAAGACCCTATGATAGAGAAAAAAATAGATGATAAGTTATGGTCTCAATCACGAAAAGCTTTAAAAAATTACACAAAATCATTCGAAATCGCAATCATCAATAAAAATGACCCATTAATACAACTAAATAGCACTATGTATATTGTTGAACACATTTTAAATAAACAACTGGATGAAATGAAAGGAATCAAACACATTGAAACATTAAAAGTAACATTCAAAAAGACCATCGTCAGCAATAATGAGTCTAAAACAACATTAAAAACAGCCTATTTCAACAGGAAAGCAAAAACAATAATAAGCAAAAATAAAATAAATGAAAGTACAAAAACATCGAAACAAGAGATATTAAATATCATTGATGTTTGGTTATCAGAAGGTTCTGGATGGACCATAGAATCAATTGGTAAGCATTATATAAACATTGTAAAATACAAGCCTTTAAATGAATCATCATGTATAAAACTACCACCAGAGCTTAGAAACCCTTCCAAAGGATTGATTAACCTTAAGAATAATGATAATGAATGCTTTAGATGGTGTCATATCCGACATTTGAACCCACAAGAAAAAAATCCTCATAGGATCAAAAAATTTGACAAAAAATACATTGAAAATCTAGATTACACTAATTTCAGCTTTACAGTGGGACAAAAAGATTACAAAAAAATAGAGAAAATGAATAACATCAATATCAGTGTGCTTGGATATGAAAAACGAGAACCATACCCAGTTCATATATCAAAAGAGAAATTTGATGATATTTTAAATCTACTTTCAATCACAAAGGGAGAAAAACAACACTATGTCCTCATCAATGACTTCAACAAGTTTATGTACAACCAAACAAGACACAATTGTAGAAAGCATTTTTGCATGTACTGTTTGCAGTGTTTCATTTCTGAAAAAGCCCTAAATTATCATAAAGAAAACTGCATCACAATCAATGGTGCACAGTCTATAAAAATGTCTATTGCCGGAAATATGGTATATTTCAAAAACTACCAAAAAGAACTAGCAGCTCCATTTGTTTTATTACGTAGTTCTGGTGATAAACGATTCCAAGGCTTAATAGCCGATACTGTGAGTGATCTTCCACCATCGTTCTCACGCTTTTAACGCGGGCAGACTACATTAATATGTCCGTGTCTAGTTACTCTAGAATGCACATCAGCATTACGAGGGAACATATCACTAATGTAAGTGGGACTATTCCCGTTTATTCTGTTATAGATTATTGAACATTTAATAGTCTCGACTTCGTCATAGTATGGAATCCAGTTAAGTTTTCTGAATAGTTCAACAGTCTTGTCTTCTTTACTCGCATACATGATTACTCTAGCAGCACGCTTCTGTAGTTTAAAAACTCTTTCAATATTATTTTTTGAGCAATAACTCCATAGAGCATCACAGATTTAATCATGACGTTATAAAACTGTTTCCGCTTGCGAATTGGAAGGCATGATCTAATCTGTTTCAAAACACCAATCCTCTGGGCCGGCTTTTTACACGATTGGTCTACATGCTCATCAAAAGTCAATTGGTCATCTTCGACTACCTTACAGTCATTGTCAGGAATGATTGATGACTGCAAGAAAGTCGAAACGTCGACAATAAAAATATTTTCACTTTTCGGAGTTTTCGTTGTTTTGTATTTTATTAAAAATGACGTGACTGTGAGAGAGTCAATTTTTGTCGGATTTTCTAACTCTTAAAACTGCCGCCTAATAAGCAGCACGTGTATCCATCAGTCGAACAGCATGCAACATATTTGTAGGCGTGAATTACCACGCAGCTCAATGGTAAGGGTGTCTCTTTGGCCATCAGGAGGTTACGGAAACTGTGAAAATTCCACATGCTCGATATCGCATCGGAAAATGGAACATGTAAAATTACTTCACATGTTAAACTCATGTGACCTACATGTAGATCAAATGCTAGCCACTGGCTTAAAACAAACGAAATTAAACTATATGTGAAATTTGAGCACGTGAAAAACATAAAAATGTGAAAAAGCACATGTGAAAATGAAACTTATTTAGCATTTTCATATGTGATGGCAGGAAATCAAGTGAAATCCCACGTGTGAAATCACGTGGAATTTTCTGGGGGTTTGAGTTGTACAGTCTTATCCAAGTTATGACTGGTGTGTTAGACTATTAGGGTTTTATAAAATGTGATGGATTTAGTGAACTTTTTGTCCAGGATGATGGTGACACGTCTGCTCAGGTCAAGCTACAGACACAAGTAAAGACTCTCAGGGAAGCATTGGAGACAATGATGGAACAGAAATCAAAGATGGAAAGTTCCTTTCAGGCTGATAAGAAAAAGTATTTAGTAAGTAGGCTGATTTATTTTTGTTGATGTTGAAAACCCAATTCCAATCTATGATATTTCTACAATTCATGGCGCGTTATCTTAGTTTTAGTAAAGTTAAATAAACGAGCAACAGTGCTTTAACGGTTTCTTTCTCAGGTTTCGCCTCGAGTTTTGAAGCCTGCTGGGGTTTCCACTTTGACGAGTAAAATCGTCTGCTGTAAGCCAGAGTAAAATTAATAAAGACGAAAATTGCCGCCTTCTGTTGTAAAAATGTTAACCCGTTTGCCGTTTTACACGTCATTCAACACTACTACTTCAACACTGTCTAGCTTCATATCAGTGTTCGAATCACTTCATACTTTGATTGACGTGGTAAGTGCGAGAGCTTACCCTGTTTAGAGCGCCATAACAGTCTTATAGTTTATCGAAAACAACAAGCGTGTTTTATAACATTTAGTGACAAAATCCACGGAAAAATTTCAACGTGAACAGAAATTTCAGTCCGACTCACCGGACCGCAAGCTGAAAAGCTGAAATTATTGCCGCATAATCGCAAGGTCATTTTTTTATAACATTGTCCACGTAGTCAGCCTTAATGACACTTCACATTCGTGATAATCTGGTTACCTTATTAACCTTAATAATACCTTACTAAGCCAACATTTAGATACTCTGTAATGGCTAATATTTTGTAAGGGCTGTTTACACGTGAGATTTTTTGCCTTGCGATTGACATCTTGGAGTATGTGTTTAACTGACGACAGTGTCGAGGACAAACTACAGCGAATAACAACCGAATATCTTGCTGCATCAGCTAACTCAATTTCCATATGTGGAATGCGAACTTGCCAATGAAATTTGAAGCCAAGATGGCTGCCCGTGGAGGGCAATTTTGTACATCAGTTTTAATCTCCTACGTGGTCTTGTACGTCAGTTTTAGTCTCCCACGCGGCATTTTACACTTTCCTAAAGAGTGTTCTTTGAAAATAACCACAAATCATGTCTTCTAAAGACAGAAAAGAATCTAAGAATTTCAAATATACTTCCACAAAATCAAACCGAGTTTCAGGTTACATATTTTCACGAAAATAAATTACTAAACTAACGAGAAACCTGATAAAACGATCTGAAAAAATGATTTCAGGAAACTACTAAATGCCGTCCATTTTTTACCGTTAGTTTACCATCTTTATATAATTTTGGACACTTCATAGGCCACACGGCAATAATGAATACTTTTAAATAACCGTTTATGTAAAACTGGTAAAGTAATATTTCGTCTGAACATTTTTTTCCATGGTCGTGAATGCTTTTCGAAGCCAAATCAAACGAAAACTAAAGGTTAAAGTCGTGCAAAAGACTGGAACTGGCGTACAAGACCGCGATGAGGACTGAAACTGACGTACAGTGAACTCTAAAAAGACTGGAACGATAACTCGAGGTGGAATTTTGGAGCCAAAAATGGCGGATATGGAGGCCGCCATGTACATTAAACCCAGTCCTTTTAGTGGAAAATGTACGACGATTAAATCTTCAATTTACTGAAGTAAAAATTTTGCAAAATAAATTATGAAGAATTCAGTACATACCTCGATAATACAGGGTTTGTCAAAGCTGTTTCTGGCGACTTACACTAGAGAAAAGGATTAATTATTTGGCAAAAAAGAGCAAAATTTGAGTTCTAAATCGTGCGGAAATTACAGGTCATTCTTATTATTTAACGCTGTCCTGAGGGATTACAGATTTTAAGTCAAAGATTCAGCCAGTTCAACCTTATACCTCGTCTTGCACTTAATTTTCAGGATCGTCAATTCTAAATCTAAAGAATAAACCAACAATTTAATTGGTAAAGCTACAAGATCACTGCTCCTCAGTGTTTTTCCATGTCTCCCCAGTCCCCATTTAAGAAAAACGCTCGATATCATCGATCTAAACTGGATTACGAACATTCGTAATTTTATTTGTTTTAGGGATTGATGTAGGTCAAATTTCAGATTAGACTAGAGTAATGATTAGGGTAAGGCTTATGATTTGGGTTGGATTTTTTTCAGATTTATTGATGGTTAATTTTTGGCTGACCTAGTTTAGGTCGATGTGATTTAGTACGAACCCTATTTGTTTACCAAGGCAAGTAAGGACATGAAAAAGGAACAAACCTGAGGTGGAAAAAACACCTTTAAACGAGAGGGAGACAAACGTATCGAATCCTTAAAGGTTTGCAACCAACTACCTTCGAATTTTAGAGTATGCGAACTCATACACGACCAATGAAGACTAGAAATACAGTGAAATATGAGGTTCAAAATTAAAGTGAACAATATGTTACCAACAACTGCCCGTGTTTTGATAAATATAGAGAACACAGGTCAGTGTTTCGTGTTTAAAAATCAACAGAGTATATACTAGAACACTGATTATAGTAAGGTTTGTCCACTTTGACACAAAAAATATGCGAAAATACACTTTATGAAGAATTATTGCTAGATCTAAGTTGTTGTTCACATCGAAAAATGTTAGGTTAGGGTATACAAGAATAGAACAGGATAAAGCTACGATATTAAAATAATACCCGTAATTTTTGATATGCAAATTTTCGAAAACCAACGTATGAAGGCAAAAAAACAAACAAAGAAAAACAAGAAAAACCTGCACTTTCGCTACGAATTTCAGGTCAAATTTTGCTATAATTTGGCAAATAATTCGTCTTTCAATCGATTTTCGTCGTTAGAATTTCCTCTGACGAAAAACGTACTGGTCTAACACATACTGGTTTATCATTACATGTTCTAAAACAACTGTGCTTCCCCAGAAATCGTTAATTTTCCCCAGAAATCGGCTGCTGTACTGTATTTTTCACACTTCAGACGTACATGGCTCCCTTCAGTGGCCGGAACTTTGGCTTCATCCAATCATAAGGCCGGACATAAGGAGTTATTGCTCCAGTCTTTTTATAGAGTTCACTGCGTGCTAAATTTCCCTCCATGGGCGGCTATCTTGGCTACAATTTTTGCCCGAGCAAATGATTGGGAGTTAGCATTCCAGATATGGAAATTGAGTTCACTGTGCTGCATAGACTGCCACTAGTTTATAACATACACCAGGATGGAAATCGCAACGTGTGAAATCGCACATGTAAACGGGCCTTTATGTAGGCCATTACAGGATTGTATTGTTATCACTTGCTGATATTTTCGGAAGGTTAGCTGACTTGAGTGCAATCTAACAGAGGCAGACAGCCCGCTGACCTTTTAGGGTTAGGGTTGGGGTTGAGGTTAGGGTTAGGGTTCCGGTCCAGGTTAAGATTAGAGTTAATTTTAAGGTTAGGTTTTTTGGTTTATGTCTAGGTAAGTTAGTCCGTGATTGACTAATTAATTCAGGTGCATCCGTTAACCTGCACTTGACCCCAAAATGTCGGATGTTTAAACTGGAACCATGTAACTTTACATGTGTATCAGGCATTTTATGCATAAAAGCGTTTTTCTGGAGATGTGAAATGAAAGTTTCATATCTCAGAATGTGCCAATTCCATGTGTTTTCCTCAAGTGAAATAACAACATGGAATTTTCGTTAGGAGCGTTTGTTGCTTCATTTGTAATCACCTCTCGACCAGGCCCCGAGCAACAGCCATGCGAGACAAGCCATGGTGATGTTCAAAGGTGATGTTTGACACTAAAGCCATCATACAAGTATTTAGTGACCCGGAATCCCCTACGAGAAATTTCTGCTTTCGACCTTGTTGAGCATGATTGTGCTTCGTGTACTAAGCTCTTCGAGTGTGGAATTTTTAAACTCTTTACCTTATTCAGATTCTATCGTAAGAGAGAAGCCGTTGGGGAAACCGTCTTACCTTGCGTTCCTCGTAGGCTAATATTTCGCGCAGGTACTGATTCTGGTACTGCTGCTGTTGCTGCTAATGCTACTTTCTTGTTTTACTACTGCTATTACTTAGGAGCTGCTACCTCTTCTGTTCATTATTACTAATGTTGCTACTCCTACTGCCACAGTAACTGTCAATACTGCTACTGCTGTTATTGCTACTACTACTGCTAATACTGCTATTAATGCTGCTGAAACCGCTAGCAATACCTCAAAAACTACCTCTATTACTACTCTTACTATTACTACTACCATCACAATTACCAGTGCTATTACCATAGCTATTGCTACGGCTGTTGATGTAATATAAATATTACTCAAGACATGTCAATGCTCGATGTACAAAATGATTAAAAAAAAAGAAACACCAGAGTGCAAAAACTTGTCATTAACATGAAGTCGTTATGACTATCTCGCGTATCATACAGGCTTTGTTATGTTTGTGTGATTACAAGTTGTATATTCCAAAAAAGTATATCTACTTTGATAAATTGAAATAAAGTTGATCTTAACACATTTTGATGCACGTTAATACATTTTAAATCCATACTGGGAAAGGGACCGAATTCACTTGAATACTGTTACTCAGCTTACTCTTACCTTGTAGCTGTATTAAACTAATGCAATTTTTTCAATTGCATGTGTATGAACTCGCAAGTTTCTCACTGTTAGTGTCTCAGATTAGACATCTGAGTCCCTCAACGAAACCGAAGACGTGAAATTTTGATCGCCAGTTAAGCTATTGTTACTACAGAACTGTGGATTTCTATGCACATATTTACAAGCAACTCTTCTCCTACAATTAACTCGAACGTTTTCGAACTGTTCGTTCTGATAAATTTACAACAAACAAGCAAAAAAAATTGACGGCTTCCTTCTTTACAAACAACAACAGTAACATGGAGGTTCTTTCCCTACATAAGGTCTCTAATCGTTTCCAGTTCTTCTTGCGCGCTGGAAGTAATATTACCATTTAATAACAAACGGTAGCTGCAAGTACATACTTTATTTAATAAGTGAAGTCGAACATGTGTCTCATTGGTTATATCCAGGTAACAAATGTTATAAAACCAAAGAGCATGCACATCCTTGAATGAGGTCCCTTAACTAGATCTTCTGGAACCTGCAATGGTGTATGTTGTATGGTATGAAGAAATTTGGTATATTTCAACATTCTTTGATGTGAATGTGTTTGTCATTTACAGTTAGACCTTCAGAAAAAGGAAGACACGTTTGATAATGAGCGGAATGAATTTTTTCAGTTGAAAGAAAATATGGAGAAGGAAATTCAGGATGTAAGTATCCTGGTAAAACGCGTGTGACTTTATTCTTAATACACCTCGGTAGTATGTAAAAAGCTGAGTTTATTTCCCTTTTTCTGTTTCCCCCTTTTTTTTTTCTATTTTAAATATGTTATTGGGGCATGCGAGCTCTTTCGAAAGACTACCTTGACCTGCTTTCACCATAAAAGTTGGATTATCTTCGTAATATTTAAAACACGAGCAGGAGTGCTTTGTCGGATTTAAAACACGAGGTGATAACCGAGTGTTCCAGATCCGATAAAGCCCGAACTGCAAGTTTTTTAAATGGCGTAAAAAACTAAGCCCTTAACACGTTGACCAGCGAGGAAGCTTTGAAAATTAATGTTTTCTAAACCGAAAAAATTGGAGGAGAAAAGTAAGCGTGTTTTTATCACATTTAAAGACACGACACGATTAGGATTTTCCTTTGTATTTTCCTCATGAATTATTAATGAATTTTTTAGAGATTCGATAAAGCTTGTACTGCGCGTTTTTTAAATGGCTTAAAAACTAACCCTTTAGCTCGTTGATTTCTCGTAGAGAGTTTGAAATTTGATGTTTTCTAAGGCGCACAAATTTCAGGAGAAAAGATAGCCTTTTGTATTTTCCTCATGAATTATTAATCAGTTTCTTTTTTAAAAACAATATACGTCGTTGTGTTGACATCAGAACCACCGTCAAGGTTACTACGCGCGGGAACATAAATCCCGTGTCCCGGGAATTAAGTGAACGACTTACTGGGACACGTTAGTGCGCAAATCTTTCCCAGTAAGCCGTGGAAAAGACTTGCCAAAGAAACAAATTTTTAAGAGATTTAAAGCTTGGCATGACGATAAATTCATTAATGAGACACAAGAGTTTGCGGTAACGTCACGTTTTTTATGGTTAAGTTTTGCAAAACTTAACCATAAACAACGTGACGTTACCGCAAACTCTTGTGTCTAATGAAACGAATTTTTGTCCCTTTGACTCGTCTCCTGGAGCAGGTGTAACAGATTCACGTGAGATATTGTAAAAGACATATGAAACCCGTTCACGTTTGACCCGTAATAAGTTTCCGTACGGTCGTGTCTAACAAGTAAGTAAATTAAGAGCTTTATTTAACGAGGATAGCATTTCAAAAAGAATCCCGTGGCACTCAAAATTGTTATAAAAATAATTTCTAAACTTTAGTAAATTCAAGAATTTACGATGGTATACAATTAATACTCGAAACATATTACAGTTTAAAATTATTTAAATCTTGTCTGTCCAAGTTATCACTTATTAAAAGAATTTTTATTATTAGAAACGTGCTTTGTCTAACATCTATTTCCCCACGACAAACAGAAGTTTTATGATAAACGAGGTTGTTCTGTTGCTATACTAACGCGTCGCTACGTATATGTCGTTATGTTTATAATATAATATAATATAATGTAATGTAATATAATATAATATAATATATGATATATGATATGATATGGTATGATATAATATATGATATGATATAATTTATGATATGATGTTATATAATATGATATATGATGTAATCTGATACTGGATGCGCGCTATTACTTGCCACAATCGCCAATGACGAACAATCTTCGTTTGTGGCGACAAAAAAATTGCTCCATGTTTGCGACGTTATTCAAAAATCGCTTCATGTTTGCCACATAATGTCATCCTCCACATTATATATGTATGAAGAGCAGCGTGTTTGTAACATAATAGGTTTAACAATGACTATGAAATCAGGTCGAAATAATACCGTTTACATTTGTATTGATTTTACTTAAATCTTAAGTCTGCAAGATGTTGTTTTTAGGAGTTTGTTTCTTGCTTTATTTCCTTAAATTGTGCATAAAATTTTCATCTTAATTTCTACATATTTTTGGGCCCGCAGTCATTGGCTTCTACGCTGGTACGGTAAACCTGCTATAGATTTGTCAAGTGTCCACGTGTTTTAGAGTGAACGGTTTCTGTCTTTGTTTGTTTTATAATGCTTCGTTCCGATTATGGTAATCAGTGCCAAATTAATAAATAGAATGGAATAAAATTACGTTTGACTACCGAAGTATTTATAAGCCTGTTACGGTTATTTCCTTCGCTCGCTACATTGCCGCTCGTCTTCATCACATGTCTAACTGAGGAGAATACTTTACTGTAGTCGTGTGGGCATTGTTTTCTATTGACAGAATGTTTATAAGGCATTTTTATTGTCTTTTTCTTCTCCATAGCTAAGAAACCGAACACGTCAAGAGCAGCAGGCGCGTGAATCTGAACAAAATGATTATGTCATGATGTTGCGAGAGATGCAAGTTGTGGTATCTAAAGAGAGGGCAAGCAAGGAGGAACTTCAGTCTAAACTTGACTCTCTAAGCGAAACTTTGGCTGCTAAGGAGGCACAATTTTCTAATGATTCGAAACCAAAACCTAACAAAAACGCAGAAAAAGTTACTGCTGTGTCGTGTAAGTATGTTTTTTTGAGTTGATTCGCGTCACTGATTTGTTTTCTTTTTACTTTAGATAAATAAATCATGAAAACTTCTTTAAAGTTCAGGTTTGAATTAGTAACGAGATGCTAATTAGAAAAATGTTAGTAAATTATATTACATTATAGTTAATGGTTCATTAACTTTATTGACTGAAATTGTTTCGGTAATGTTTAAATTTTCGTTCACTTTCATAGCCAAGGTTGCGGAGTATGGAAACTCTTCACGTAATTATAAATGGCTTAAAAATAATAAGTACAAGGCACTGATGCATGACATAACAAGTCCCAAATGAGGTCCAACTATAGAGCTACTACTGCAGGTGAAATATTGACATTAAATTATCTTAATTGAGAAGTGCTTTTGTTTTTACTTTTTTAAATAAGTAACCCACTCTTTTAAACAGTAACAGCATGAACAGCAGCTGGAGCAACTGCAGCCACACCAACATCTTTGGTATGGATTGCTACTGTGAGTTATTAGCCACAATAGCAGCAGTAAGATAAAGAACAACAATGGCAATAACGATGACTTCTCTTATCATAAGACATTTTTTCCTGGTTCCTCTGTTAAAGTTGAAATAATATAGATTAAATGATCGTTATATAATAAGATTAAATCGTCGTTAGAGTAAAATTTGTTTTCAAATTACCATTCTGTAAACAACTACTTTATATTGTAATATGGTGTCCAACATGTTTCATGCAGTCAAATGAAATGTTGTTGAAAAGGCTACGATTTGATTCGAACAACTGAAAATTATCAATGTACCGGACCAAGTCATGTATATTTAACAAAATATTATAACGATTGACCTATTAGTACCGTCCAATGAAGTGGAGGACTTAGATGAAAACGTGGACTCAAAGTCATCACTAACGCTGTTGCAGTTACAGGAAGAGATGGTTAAAATGAAGTCCCAACTCACGAAAGATATTTTGTCTGAGCAATTACGAGCAAACGAAGCCGAGGCAAAAGCGTCCATGATTGCAAGAGCTGAAGAGCAAAGAGTAGCTGATTTAGGTAAGCCAGGAAATAAATTTTAGTTACACCTTGAGATTTGTGTGGTAGTAAATTTTTCAGAGTTGAAGCACGTCACGTTAGTTCCACCACAATGCATCTTTGTCCAAAATCATAGTGATACAACTTCTGTTGTTTTGGGTGCTGTTTAAGGTTACTAAGGGCTGGAAACAGCCTGATGATTTTACGGACTGGATTGAAATGCAGGGTTTTAACAATGCTTGCTTGCTTGCTTGCTTGCTTAGTATTCTGCCGTTAGGCAGGTCCTTGGTTCCCATCTCCTCCATTCCAATTTGTCCTCTGCTCTATTCTTCATTTCCACATATTGGCGTCTATCCATCAATTCATCCAGCATTCCCGTTCTCTTTCTTCCTCTAGGTCATTTCCCTCCTGATCACATCCTTCAATCACATCTCTCATTAGTCCGGAGGTTCTCAATATATGTCCAATACAATTTTTCTTTCTGTTCCTTTTGACTCTGATTAGTGACCTTTCTTCTCCCACAGTTGTTAACACCTCCTCATTGGTCTTTTTATATTTCCAGCTAACTTTCTCCATTCGTCTCCATATCCACCTTTTAAAAGCTTCCAATCTCCTTACATCTTCCTTCATCAGCGTCCATGTCTCTGCACCATACAATGCAACACTCCAGACAACTGACTTAACAATTTGCTTCTTCAACTCCTTGTTTAAGCTCTTGGTAAGTAGTACTTCCTGTTGTTGCAGACCTCCTTTGCCATTCCTTTCCTTGCCCTAATCTCAGTCCTACTTCTTCCATCTTCTGTAATCAGACTACCAAGGTACTTAAATTGTCTAACCTGCTCTACCTCCTGTCCATTTATGGTAATATTTAAACTATCATTCTCCCTTCTTGAGATCTTCATCACTTTCGTCTTCTTCACATGTATTTTCGTATCATATTCCAGACATTTCGCACTCAGGCTATCCATCAGTCTTTGCAGACCTGCTTCAGAATATGCCACCATAGCTTGGTCATGTGCAAAACGAACGTCTTTGAATAGCTCTCCTCTAACTGCTACCTCCTCTTCCACCCTTTCCATAGCTGCAATCGTCGTCATCTCGACATATACAGAGAACAGTACTGGCGACAATGGGCATCCTTGGCGCACTCCTCTGCCTATCACACATGGGTTAGACTCTCCTTCAGCCACTCAAACAACAACCTTCTGTCCCATATACAACTTACATATCAACCTTCTGTCTCTCCAATCTATTCCGATCATTTGCAGAATATCCAGTGACTTCGTCCATTTCACTCTATCAAAAGCCTTATCGACATCTACAAAGCATACACACACACACACTTTGCTTTTGCTTAAAGAGCAAAGGTCCTTTTGAGCTGGCAAGGATGTGGTTTGCATCGTGCGGAGGAGTCAATACCAACGGATGTTTACGGAAGGCACATGCGGAAGAGTTACTGACCAACGGATAGCTCAAACAAGCAGGAGGCAGATGACTTTCAATGGAGAACAATGGCTTCTGCAAAGCAGGACTAGTATTTAACTGTTTTTCTTCAAGAATGGCCTGCACAGCTGTTGAGGAAGGCAACGGGAAACCACCTTAACTATATTTTTTCCCTAGTTAGGCTTATGATGCAATATGACGGAAGAATAAAAAACTCCAATGACGTCAACGGTTTTAACCATAGAGATCGTATAAAACTAGAGGGGACATTGTACCTAAATTTCACTCTCAACAGCAGGCGACAAACTGGTTGCCGCCGTACTGGATAAATTGAGGAAGCATAACAAACATGCCCGCATAATAAATTCAAGGCCAGGGTCAAAGGCCACTCCACCTTTGTCTCTTTTATGTTTTTGTTTGTTGGGGGTTTTTGTTCAAAAAATAGAACGTGAAACAATTAAGGCAAAAGTAATAGCCGACTAATACCTAGAAAGGCAGTCTTTCTGCTATACAGTTAATGAAAACAAACACGAAACAATTTTCTAAAGATCAGTTATTCAACCTCAGAGTTCTCGAATAGACAGACATGGGCCTGGAGAAGAACAATTTGCTCCCCAATTTTCTGAAAATGGCGATGTTCAATTTCAGCCCAATTTTCGGTCCTTATCCCCACTCTACTTTTATATGACCTCTATGTTTTTAATCCTAAAACCACCAAATGGACCATACGGTTCGTTGAGGTATTTATATGGTGCTTAAAATTTAAAACAATCACTGAAAAAGACTGCTGTATTTGGCTGTATTTCTTCGAGTGGTAAAAAGTGTAGGGGGACACAATTTTTTGGAGTTCACATTTCAGAAGATCTATCAATTAGCTACCCGCATTGAAAATGGTGAATTTTTACAAATTTCTAGTCAAATGTCTCTAAATGGTGGGGTTGTTTAGGGGTTAAAGTATAGTTTCATTTTGTCCCTAATTTTAGAGGCCAAACTTTCGGAATTATCGGAGGTCGTTGGGAAATACGAAAGATTAAGATCACACGATCAGTCGGAGATTCAGAAGCTGAAGGAACGTCTACATCATTTAAATTCTACCAACCAAGAGTCTCTTACGACTGATAACCGAGACTTAGGAAATAAGCCAACTTTAGACAACAATGATAATTTAAGTGAAGTTTTTCGTAAAGTAAAAGAGCTGTTGAGATCTCGTTGTCAGGATAATGAAGATATTTTTGAATCAGGTGAGTGATGTTCACTATTTCTTTATTAAGAAGTAGGGTACTTTGTTAAAAGACCATTTAATTATAGCCGAGCATAAAATGGTTTTATTCTACATCAAGCTGGTATACACAGAATACAACATTCAACTATAAAATACATTCATGCACATGTACATGCATACATACACACATACATACATACATACATACATACATACATACATACATACATACATACATGCATGCATACATGCATGCATACATGCATGCATACATGCATGCATACATGCATGCATACATGCATGCACACCTAGTAATGTGTGCATACGTTTACTCGTAACAAACATACCCAAAGACATACGATACATATCTGGCTTAAAGCCAACGCTCGAGGTATTCATCCGGTCTCAAATCACGATTTAAGGAGGTTTCCTTAAGGAAGTATTAAGCGCATGACTCGCTTTTGTTTTGAGAACAGAAAAAACATGTTTTCAGGCTGTTTTACTTTTGGGTAAATTATTGTCATGAATACTATATACAATCCCAGCTATTTCAGGTGGTGTATATAAAGTTACTGCAAGTTATGTGGGTCAGCTAATAAGTACATTAACCCCTATTTCCCCTCGAGAAAATTCAAAAGCCACTGCCAGCTTTTCAAAATGCTGTTTTGTTCGTGATAATTTTGTTTGGGGGGATGAAACCCCCGAAAGAAAAAAAGAAAATAGAACAAATCGCGTTTTAATTCATACATACGTATAAGTTGCAAGAGAACACATAAAAAAACATACATATTAACTAGCAAAGCAATACTTTTATTATAGGCTGTCTGTATACCCTAACCTGGGTATATTCGCAGCCAGTCAATGTGTAAATTTTTGGTTTAAAAACGCATGTCTTTTTTTTAGATGTTGCTGGTTTTAGCAAGGCAGAACTCGAGTACATTTTAAAAAATGACCCAGCGCATAGAGCTTGTCAAGAAGAACTTCGTCAGTTAAAGGAGGAATTTGAACGTTACAAATCCAAAGCTCAAATTATTCGTAAGGCAAAACTTGAGAAAGAAGAGACTAAAAATGAAAGTGTTGACAAACTTCAATGTCAGATTGCTAATTTACAAAGCTTAGTTGGTTCTTTACAACGTGAATTAGACTCTAGCGAAAGTGAGCGTCGCTCAGACAGAGAAAGCAGCTTGCGTGAAATCGCAAAACTTGGAGTGAAACATAACTTGGAATTGGAGAACGAAAGAACGGTTTATGCTGCCAAATTACAAGAACTTGAGAACCAAGTGCGCAATCAGCGCAGCAGGACTCTTTCTCTGATTTCTGAGAAAGATTATGAAATCGAGCGACTAAACGATAAGCTAAAAGAGAGCTCGTCTTCGACGTCAATGGAGATGAAGTTGAAGCCTGATTTACGCAGAAGTAGTAACTCTGATTCTGCGGTGAAGGAGCTGCTTTCTCAGCCATCCCCGGTAAGTGACCTGGTCTGAAAATGATCAAGAACTTAGTGAGGAGGGCTGTTAACTTGCTGCCATCCCATGTGACGAGATTAAGTAATATGATTTGCCGCTTGGCAGTTCGAAATCCAACGGTTTTGCATTCGAGAAATATTGAATTTCATGACGGTTCTGCTAATATAGGTGGAAAAATTTATGAGTTCATTAAAAACCAAAGGGGGAAAAACTAGCAAATATGTTCATTGAAAGAATTTCGAAATTTACTTGAACATTAGTGTTGCTTTTTTGACATAAAAATGCTAATGAATGCCTGACCGTTATAAGCGTAAGTGACACTGACCACCAATTGAAGTAAACTTCAACCTACGAAGATGAAAATAACGTTGAAAGCTGGCAAAGAAATGAATCAAAAGTCATATAACAAATACCCTATTAGCATTATTTGTTCAGTTTAAAGATGAAAAGTATTGGCGTTGTGTTTTCGTACAATCCTTGCGCACACGTCGACTTTTTTTTTATTAAACCTCGACTAGAAACTGCTGACCTTTTAGGGTTAATTTTAAGTGTAAGTTTAAGGTTAGGGATGGTCTCCCGTTGGAAACCATGAGGATGCCCACAGCTTTCAAGCGATCAAAAAAAGTAAACTGTGCGATTAAAATTCCAAAGAAAGTTTCAAAGATCATAATCATAATGCATAGTACCCTTTCGTGGGTTTCAGGAGGTGGTCGTTTCATCGGCTCATTTGTGTGCATTGTGCCGTGCAAGATTGGTTCTGCTACGCTACTAGCTATTGGCGAGTATTTGCGGAAGTACTTTCTAATTCACCCAAACTCACTCAGCTGCTTGGATCAGTTTCTATTTCCTATATAAAATAAGTCTAAAAAGTAACGTGGTGTTATTGCCTGATTTACTTAACCTCATGCACACTTGGCACTTGACTGATCATAAATTGTATAAGACGCTAACAGTTTTGTAAAGCCTAATATTAAGTGTCCTTTTCCATACTAACATATATCAAAGATTGTTATAGCAGAGGCGGACCCAAGGGGCTGGGGCCCCCTTTTAAGCTGTTAAAAATCCCATAGCTCTATAAAAATCATTTCACGATGGTTGAGTCTGTATTCGAGAAGAGACTTATTTCCTTGTTTTTCAAACATTCTTTGGAATTGCTGATATTCCATACTCATGCTTCTAAAAAGGGTGCAAACGCTACGTTGTCTATCCAACGAAGATTAGACCAACTGCCAATTTAACACACTCGTCATTCAGCATTCATACTATTACTGGGGGGCGAGGTGGGCGTCCGCTCCCCCAATGTTTTTCCGAGTGAAGTTTTAGATCCGTCCAACTGTTAAAAATGTGATTTAAGACCGTTATATTTTGCTCCAAAGTGCCCTCAAAATGCAGAAAGTGTCGTTTCATTGACCCAAAATTCAAAAAATTTTCCGGAGGGACATGCTCGCGGACCCCCTACAAATGTGTCGTCACAAATAACGTAACGTATACGTATTTTGCCACCTCAAAAAAAAATCCTAGCGGCGCCGCTGCTTCATGATTGGCGACTATGTCACGAAAATAGACTTACTAACGCGACTTGCTTGTAACGTGTTGGACTTTCTCTCGGCAGTGTTTGCTATGAATAACACTTGGAGCACGTGTTAAAATATATAGTTTAGAACCATCGATTTTGATAAATGTTTCAAAAGACAGAAAGTGTTTGTTAGACGATAAAAGGAATTACCTACTCACCACAAACACGCGGGTCCGTCAGGGGTACCAATTAGCCATCTCAAAACTTTGGTGAACTCTTAGTTTGGGCCCAACTTTTCGCAGACCTTGAGTAGGCCACTGTTTATATTGTTGTATCTTCAACAATCAGCAGTAACTTTGAACACTTTAAGTATTCTCACTCACAATGTGTTTTTATCTATTTTAACAGTCTTCTCTAGTTCATTTTGCCCAGGAACAAGCATTTTGTGAAGCCGAATTAGGATTATTAAGGAAACAACGTTCAGAACTCGAAGACTCTATTCGTGAAGCGCATCTCAGGTAATTCAGTGAAACAGCTGTTACAATGAATTTTAATATCTTTATTAAAGTTGGTGATATTCGGAAAATATGTCGACGTTAAATCCAGTGGCGGATTTAGGATTTTTATCACCTTAGTCAAACTTTTGAATTTTCTTTGCAGTGGAGGGGGGGGGGGGGAGGGGGTTAATACAAAACACGCGCTATGTTTCTCATATGGTAATTACATACATTTTACAATAACTCATAATTTGAATTTGAATTACTGAGTTGACTTTAATCGTTTCGGACCAATCAAAAAACGAGTACAAGTTTATTTAAACGTAAATCAGAACATTCTGCAGATGGGACTGGCTGAAGTAAGAGAATCAGCTGAGGAACCGAAGCAAACTTTTGATTTGGCTTTTTGTTAACAGTTTTGTGACATCACAACACTTTCCTGACAGACGGACTAATTAGTGCGCCAGAGTCTTCAATACATGTGTCAGGGGCAGTATGCAATCTTGGCTTGAATAACAAGGTCTTTACACATTGCCGGGCAAGCTGTTGTTCCAGTTAGGATTAACGATTCAAATCATTACAGTTACGATTGCAATTCCACGGCATTTTACGCCGGTATCGCGAGAACAAAAGGCCTATCTCATTCGATTTTGTTATATCTCCATTTCATACGGTATCGGGTGAACATAATCTAAATTACTCTTTAGTATTAACCTGTATTATAATATCCTCAATCAATGATAAGTCTAATCCTCCCGTTTAAATTTTAAGAAAATCTGATCATAAAGACCACTTTATATTTCAGAATCGTTCTTGGGGTATTATGAAACGAAACTTCCCAATTAACCTACACTGCTGAAGTCAACTGAAAAATGTTGACTCGAGCGGGATTTGAACTCGCACCTTCGGGATACCGGTCCGCCGCTCTACCTGTTGAGCTATCGAGTCCACAGGGATTGGAGGCGAGTTTTTATCCAATTTAAGTGCACGAGATATTCTCGGATAATACCCTGAGGATGATTTTGAAATAGAATTGAAACACTGCACATCCATCCTCATGGATAGCGTTAAGTTGTCGCCAGAATATCTCGTGCACTTAAATTGAATAAAAACTCGCCTCCCATCCCTGTGGACTCGATAGCTCAACAGGTAGAGCGGCGGACCGGTATCCCGAAGGTGCGAGTTCAAATCCCGCTCGAGTCAACATTTTTCAGTTGACTTCAGCCGTGTAGGTTAATTGTGAAGTTTCGTTTCATAAGACCACTTTACCTGAGAACAATTCGTGTCTTCTTGCCCACTGCATAGTACTCGGCGCCAAAATTACTATTGATTGGAGACGTTCTCTGACCAAAATTATATTTTATTTCGACGAGCTTTCGGCCACTAGACTGTGATCGCCGAAAGCTCGTCGAAATAAAATATAATTCTGGTCAGAGAACATCTCCAATCATTATGCCTCTACCTGACCCGCGCATCATCCATATTTGCAAAAATTACTATTATTATCAAGACAATCATCAGATCGACTGCCAACGCTTAATGTCGACAACAGTGTCACAGATGAAAAGCAAGGTCTTACCATCATTGCTGTCAAGCGCAGTAAGAAAGCGTTTCAAAAATCTCGTAGACAACATGATGAAGGACCGTAAGACTGGCACTGAAAACGATCTCTACACGCTTGTTAAAGCGTTTCGAAATCAACAAAACACTGTTTACAATAATATGACCAATCAGAAGACGACCGATGAAAGGTGATAGCTTCCGCAAGGTGACATACCTCAGCAAACCCGGCATGATGACATCACAAATTCGGCAAAAAACTTCAAAGTTTATACCGCTAAGCCAATAGCTGATGCTGTTAAGAAGCATCTTAAAATGTTGAGCCAATCAGAGCAAGTGAAACAAAATGAAGATTCGGCAAAAGAGGCAGCGAAATTGGTCAAACCAATCACGACTAACGATAAATGGAGTTTCAACAAACCAGCCAATTGCAAAGACGAATACAATCGAAAGATTCGGCAAACTGGTTGAGCTTGACCGAGA
Organism: Heliopora coerulea; assembly: GCA_030142905.1. Lineage (NCBI taxonomy): Eukaryota > Metazoa > Cnidaria > Anthozoa > Scleralcyonacea > Helioporidae > Heliopora > Heliopora coerulea. The sequence continues at coordinate 143,241 of JASJOG010000313.1, read as the reverse complement.
AACCAGCTAGAGCATGATTCTGATGCTCGCCAATGTTACCAGAGATAACAAACGCACTAGATATAAATATCTACGCCGGGAATTAAGATTCGGCAATGTAAACAAAGCTATCTGACAACGTCACAGCGGCAAATATGAGACGCGAAGTCAATCTGATATCTTAGAATAGTGAGATAGTCACCTCAGTCGGCTGACCTATTTGACGTACCCTAAATCCGCCACTGAAATCGTTGTTGGTATTTATGTTATATCAAGGGTACATCAAGGAACAATGTTTACGGAATGACCACTATTGTACCTGTATGGTGGACGCGCTGAGTCGGGTGGATCCTGAAGAATGTTTCAGGGCTGGAAATTCTAATATTGCAAACAACTCTTACGAAAGTGTTGGACAATACCCTCCAGGCCCTTCAGCACTCAGTGGGTAGTTGAGGCAAAGAAATTATACTTTAACTTGACTCCATGACTTAAGAAATACCAATGGATTCCCGTGTTTGGATACTGTGATCCAAACACGCGGGATGTTGCGAGGCTAGAGAAAAGCGTAAAAAAACACGAGCCGCTTGGCGAGTGTTTTTAGATTTTGGTTACTGATTTATATTAAATTTATGTATTAGGGCTGAGGAAACGAGGCTTCACCATGCATGGCCTGAATGCGCGAAAAATTAAATTTGGGCAATTTTTGATTGGACTCAATATTCTGGCAAACTAAGCTGGACACACACACCCATCCCACCCCATGAAAATGAGTTAACGACACCCCTGATGGGAAGGCATTCAGTTCCAGGGCTACTGATTCCAATTAGACCGGTCACACATCTCACATATTCAGCAATAATTTGCTCTTTCGTGTTTAACAGGAAACCGTAGCTATAAAAGGCGACGTTTCGACGTTATCCTGACATCATTTTCAAGCTGCGAACAAACTGAAATTCTTGTACTCTTAAATAATGACGGTTCTGCAAATTACAGAAGTTAATAAATGTTAAAACTAGTTGGTAAAATAATAACTGTGAAAATGAACTATGCAAATAGATCTTGACTCAAAACATGCTTGAAACCAAAGACATGCAACATCTATCTATACGCTGCAGTTTCTAATATAACCGTAATCCACGGCGATTTTACTGATCATCTTACTTTTTAAAAATGAATATTAGTTTGCGGGGAATAATTTATGAGTGCGAGGAAATTATTCAATGATATTCCATAGGAAAAACGAATGGAGAACGTGGAAGGAAGAGTCGTTTGCACCCCGGTGCTTCAGCTGCTTGCCTTCTGTTAGCGCCTCGGGCTCAATTGGCTCATGTGGGGAAGTAGTTCCACAGCAGCCTTTCAGATGAGTATTCAAGGCCAATTGGTGTTTCTTTTGGTAGATTTGTGACGAAATTTCAAAATTTTGACAAACAAATGGCGTTTAATCTTCAAACTCGTGAACTTGAATAGAGTGTCGATAGCCAGTTCCCCTTCTTACATCATCTGAATACAACTACCAGAGCACTTTGCGGCTTTTATATTTTCATGCAAACATTGAATTCCGAAAGCGTATGGAAAGACAGTTGCTTCGATTAACATTACAAACAAGATTTCGAAACGCATTCTAATAATTGTAATCAGCAGTTGTATAAGGTGAACCGGTCATTCTGTTAATTGTGCAAGTTGAGTTCGTGGCAAGTTTTATACGCAATCTTGCCGTCCCTCAAAAACCTGCAACCTTCCAACACACGAGGTGGCCGTGGAGAAGGTAGACAGGTGCCCCTCTATTGGTATATAGGTAAATTTTAACTAACAGACTTGCCATCTCATGTAGGGAAGAACAAGCTGCAGAGCAGATACAATTACTTAAGGAAGAAATTAGAAAACTGGAAAGAAACAGGTATAAAATGTTGATATATGTACAGTAAGTACGTTTTTCGAAAGAGTTCAAGATAAAACTTATTCAGATACATTAGTAATTCTTTTCCTCGGAGTTTTGAAGAAATAGAAGAATGAAATAGATTTATTATAATATATTCCAACAAGATTCAATAAATAAGGACATTGAAAAATAATCAAAACAATGAAAGCTATGGTGGCAGAATGATTGAGGAAATCTTTTGCTGAAGAAATTCAGCAATGCATTTTGTTTCAGTTCGCTAGGCAGAATATTCCATAATTTAATTCCACTACAACGAAGGCTTTTTGGTTGCCATATGAAAATTCAGTTGATAGTCCCTTTAAATTGTTGTTACAGGAAGCTCTTTAATACTAGAAATAGGTGTACGCAACAAACCCTCGCCCACCCTTCCAAAATATCACTCGAGAATTCTAGTAAAAAAAAACACGACCAGCCGACAACTTTAAAAAGTATAAAATAAAACTTATTCCAAAAAATAAAGACATCTTGGAAAACTCAAGATATGAGTCAAAACAAGACGAGTATATGAGACAGTCTCATATACTCGTCTTGTTTTGACTCATATCTTGAGTTTTCCAAGATGTCTATTTTTCGGAATGTTTTATTTTATACTGAATTCTAGTAGGATTGATAATTTTCCCTGAAATGTGCAATGTCTGTTGCGGCCTTACCTGGCAGGATGCTGGGAGCCCGTACCAGGCTGAGACCCCTTCCACTGTCCTTAGTTGGATGGTGTGCGAGTTGTTATAATAATAATAATAATAATAATAATAATAATAATAATTTATGGGACATGTGCCCACTTTGGCATAATATGGCAATTTGGGCTAAACGACCTCATTGGCTCATATGAGCTGACTTTCCTCAATAATAATAATGCAATGTATGTTGCGGCCTTACCTGGCGGGATGCTGGGAGCCCGTAGCAGGCTGAGACCCCTTCCACTGTCCTTAGTTGTGTGGTGTGCGAGTTGTAATAATAATAATAAACAAAATCAAAAAAAAAGAATTACAGACCCATAACCTGCCTTCCAACATTGTATAAGATTCTCACATCTACCATCACTGCTACTGTTACTGCTACTGCTACTGCTACTGTTACTGTTACTGTTACTGTTACTGCTACTATTATTATTATTATTGTTATCCGCGTTGCTCAATGCTTAGAGCATGTCGCTGGTGATGTAAAGGTTATGGGTTTGTTACTATCAAGGGCTCAGAGACTCTTCTGAATTTAAAAGCACGTGAGACTATTCTGCACTCAGTTGATGTAGGGACGTCATTCCGACAATTCGTTCGGAAAGTCTTCGTAATTTGCAAGAAGACAGTTGTTTACTGTTAAAAATCGTTCAATTTAGGCTGTTTTCCATTTGGCGAATTCGCCTAGCGGCTTTAAGAAAGCCTAAGCAGCTTTGACATCATTTTTTAAATCTAATCATAGATGAAAGATCAGACGGATACCATACACAAGCACTTGTTATTTTAAAGTGTTTATCAAAGAATTCAGACAGGTGATGCCGTATGTTATCAGGTTGGTTGCCACAGGCAGCTGTCTTGTTTCAGCCAAGCGAATTTGTGAGGCAGCAAGACATGATAAAATTTCTCCTAAGCTGTTAAGAGATTCAGCTGACATTATAGCACCATCTTTTACAGCAATTTTTTATCAGTCTAATTTAACAGGTATTTTGCCTGATGATTTAAAAGTAGCAGTTATTTTCCCCATTTACAAACCAGGTGGTAAGGCAGATTGCAACAATTATATGCCTATTTCTGTTCTCTCTACAATGGCCAAGGTTTTTGAAAAACTGATTGATCTCTAAACGATTGTTTAAATCTATGTAAACCAACAACATACTCTCTTTTCAACAAGCTGGTTTTAGGAAAAACCAACTCAAACAGCCCTTCTTACAGGTTCTTGATATTACTAATAAGTGGTTGATAAACATAGACCAAAGGTATTTAAATGGAATAATTTTACTAGATCTTAAGAAAGCCTTTGATTCTATTGACCACAGTATTCTGTTGATGAAAAGGAAGCTCTATGGCTTAACTGTGCATTCCTTGAAGTAGTTCAGGTCTTATCTTACGAATAGAATCCAAGTGCAGAAAGTTAAGCAGACAAGCATGAAATATGGGATACCACAAGGTTCTTCCTTGGGACTATTAGTTTTTTTCTTTATCTTAATGATTTGCCAAATTTCCTTACATTCTCTACCACAAGTATGTTGTATCCACAAGAGGCAAATCAGTAATATAATCTAAAGATGAATTAAATGCTGATTTGGATAATATACATCAGTGGTTATTCGCAAATAAGCTTACACTAAATAAGGACAAAACAGAATATATGGTTATTGGTTCAAGGCAAAAATTAACTAATATAGAAAGGGTCCCTGAAATTAGTTTGGGTGGTACCGGTATCAAAAGTGTTAAACAGTCTAAAACACTAGGTATTATTATTGACAGTCAACTCTTATGGAACAAGCAAATCGGTGGTATACTTGCTAAAGTTTCTAAAGGTGTTGGTTTCTTGCAACGTATTAGGAACCAAGTTGGTGCCGAGGTATGCATTAATTAACACATGCGATGTTCTGATTCTATCACGCTTTGATCATTGTAGACTAGTTTGGGATTACTGTAGCGATTATCTCCTAGACAAAGTACAGAAAATGCAAAACAGAGCAGCTAGGATAGTTGCAGGTTGACCATATGCAGTCAGGTCTAATGATGTATTGAAAGAGTTAAACATGCAATCATTGCAAGAAAGGATATGCCAAAAAAGTATATTCATGTACAAAGTAAGAAATAATATAAATCCAGAAAGTAGAACGAGGATGTTTGAGCTAAGAAATAGTGAAAACTACGAACTCCGAAGTAATAACTTATATTACGCACTTCAAAAACCAAATACTAATTTTCTTAAGAAAAGTTCTAGTTATCCAGCTGGGAGACGTGGGATTTGAACTGTTAAGATTCATGGGGAATTTTGCATGCAGTACGGAGACTGCTCGAGAATTTTTTGACATGCTTTGTTATTTGTTGGTGTGACGTCACTACATCAACTGAGTGCAGAATAGCCTCACCCGTTTCAAATCTTGCGTAGTATTTGTATTTAGGTCCATTCAATGACTTTCCTATATTATTCCGTGAACCAATCAACTACGTCTTACCGAGATTTCAGACTTAAATTATTTGCCAAAATTCACTCCCTCATTACTTAAGGCCTCTTTAACTTCACATTGTGTTAACGTATATAATAAATGGTAGCAATATCCAAAGCCCTGGCAGGCATTTTATCAATTCCAGACCTTAATTGAACTGATGGACGAGAGTTTTAACACCAATCTTCTTTTCTAGTACTGAAATTGTTATTTCACTTGTTTATCCTCGAGTACTTCACTCATTCGGAAAACCACCATGTTTTCCTCGAGTACACGCGCAAAAATACACGCTTTGTATCAAGCCTGATATCATCTCTCTTCAGAAAATTGTAGCCACCCCAAATGACTCGCAAAATAGCGCATCAGCGTTGATGTATGACAAGTACACACAGTCTAGCTGTGGCAATGATGTTAAAGGTGGTGTTACAGTAAGCAACTTGTCGTACAACTTGTGTTGCAACGACTAAGTCAGTCATGTTGCAGTTGCACGTATCAGGACGTGTTACGCTACGTAATGTTCTGTACAACTTGTCATGGAACGGCGAACAAGAAGGGGTACAAGCGCAGTTTAGAGGACGTACCTGATCACTGACTTCTGCAGTCGGCTCAACAACAAATTTTGTCAGTTTTCCGTAGGGAATTTAAATGCAGCCAGTCAAACTTGAAATGGCTTTAGTGTACGAAGATATCGTTCAATTCACGAAAGATAAAAAAACTATAACCAATACTAACCCTAACCGTTAATTAGTACATGTCGTTAAAACATGATTAATAAACCCATTTTTCCTTGCGTTGTCTCTGTCAAAATTGTCCCGCAAAATCTTAATTTCTTTGACTGCTGAACCTGCAGTACTAGTCAGCCTGAACCGGTCATTCACTTCCACTACGTGATCACGATTACCGTTGTGAGACCAGTTGTAAAAAGGTCGTTACTCTAGGAAGCGCCTGAAAAGTCCATTGCAGCATTGCCGCAATCGATGCAAAAGATAGAACATGGTTCAACGTCGTGCAGCACTTGCAGCAAGATAAAATATACGAAACTTGGTGATCGCAGACTATGTTTCACTTTACAATTACTCATGCAACTTGTCTTGCAACAAAAATACGAAACAAGTTGCATAGTGTAAAAGCATCTATCAGTGGTCTGAGAAATTTCATGGCCTATTCTATCACACCTGTAGAATCAGTACTAGTATGTTCAATCAATGCTGTCGATTTATCGCATGTGTTCCTACAGACTGCAACAGTTCCGTGAAGAACCTGCATGTATTGGACAGTGTAAGTCCAATGCAGACCCATACGTGTATGTTATTCATAGAATTGTTGCAGTCTACAGTCAAACCTCCCGTAAGCGGACACCCTCGGGACCACGACCTGGTGTCCGCTTACAGGAGGTGTCCGCTTATGAGAGGTTGGTTAATATTTAAATGATAAGTGATTGTTGAAACATGATTCTTTCAATAGTGGTCTTAATATGTTATTGTCTACAGCTATCATTACAAATTTCTCTAAAAACTCCACTATAAAACCTTTGTGTCTCTACATTACCAACATAACATCTACATTGCCGTTGTAAATATGATGTTATAGTGTCTATAGTTCTGCTAAGATGGTTTGAAATAATCTGTTATGTGCGCTTGCTTTTGTCCTGCTAAACGTATGTCTGTAAAGGCTAGTTTCCATATAACCGTAACAGCCGTAAAGAGGCCGGCGAAAGTGCTGCGACAGTGCTGCGGCATCGCCTGCGACGGACTTATCTCTAATGGAAACATTTGTTCACGGTGTCTGCGGCAGTCGCCGGCACACTGTCTGCGGTGCCGTGAAAGTTGAATTCATTTCAACTATGCCGGCGGTTACGGCACCGCCGGCAAATCAAAATTTTAATGGAAACGTCCTCACGCCGGTGGCGGGGACATGGCGCCGTTACTTTATTGTTCCTTGTGAGTCACGTGACGGCCGCCATCCAATCAGAACCACAAGTCAAAATTATGGCAAGTTTGGGATTCAAGATGGCGAGTAGGGATGGACCGAATATTAATAACGAAACTCTCATGAATTGTATTCAAAACTATCGCGTTATTTATCACAAGAGCAGCATATTTTAGTATATATAGTATACTATCATTTTATCCCCCTCAACGGGATGTTTTACCCCGGTGGTGTTTTACGAATTAATATTTCGTTCACTTGTATCTGCAATTTCAATTTTGCTTAAAAACTCTGAGGATGAGAACAGTAATAAACTAGCGACGGTCCACTAACCTGTAGAAATATTCTCTGTCATGAAGTTTTAATTCCTGAAAGAGAGTATGAAACTGACCACGTACACAGCGTTGCAGGAAAATTTCTCGAACCCAGAATCGGTGTTTTCTTTTCATCTTTAATCTCGCCCTTCGTCGATTCAAGTAATTGATAAGGACAGCAAGTTGACACTTCAGCAACAACCTTCGGTTCAAGGTAGCCATTTTCAAATTTAAGTCTGCGCGCCAATTCTCGAAGCAGACGTGCGATTTGGTCGACTGCCCGCCAATGCCACATTCAAATGGAAACGCTTTTTAAGGCGCCGCCGACAGTGTGCTACGCAATGGCGCAGGCGATGCCGCAGCACTTTCGCCGGCCTCTTTACGGCTGTTACGGTTATATGGAAACCAGCCTTAAGAATCTCATTAACATTTAATACAGCTCGACAAAGTTCTTCGTTGCCCGTGAAATATGCGAAATCTAAAAGCTTCCCCGCAACATTTGCAGCTTTGGCAGCTGTCTTAATTTCGGGTTCCTTCAAAGGCACGTCGAAATCATCGTCTTCTTGTTCGCCATCAGTGTCTTCGTCAATGTCAAGGCCATCATCTAACTTTAGGCGTTTGCCAATTTCGCTTGTTTCGTTCAACAGCTCTCTTCTTAATCCTTCTCGCCAGTTTGTATCTTCGATGTTGATCAAGTCATCGCAGAATGGGACATAGTCGTCTGCACCAAGGTACTGCTCGGCAGAGCAGTCATTACAAAGTTTCGAGCACAGTTCATTCAAATTCATCATCTCTTCCCCTTCAAAAGGGTCATCATCGTTATCCTCACTTAACTCTTCTGGATACATTCCCACCTTAACAAAACATTTTTGGATGGTCTCTGACTCAATTTCATCCCATGCTTGTTTGTCCCATTGAATAGCCTGAAGAAGATGAACAGATTTCACAATCTCACTTGCGTTTTCTTGACCCACTTTGCTACATACAAAGCGAAGCAGCTTCCTTCTAGTCTTCACTTTCCACAATTGAATAATTCCGGCATCAAGAGGCTGAGTCTTCGATGTTGTACTTTTCGGCAAAAAGGCCAAAGTAATATTTGAAAACTGACCCTTAAGTTCATGCGGATGACAGGGTGCGTTGTCAAGGAACAGGATTATTGTACGGCCTTCACGTTTTAATTGTCCGTTCAAATTGGTTAACACATTCATCATAATCTCAGTTTTCATCCACGCTTTGGAGTTTGAGAAATAGCGGCACTTGTACGGTTTGGTATTGTCCTTTAAGTGCTTAAAGCAACGTGGCTTTTTACTCTTACCAATTACAACAGGCTCTTCCTTACCACCAGCGGCATTAACGAAGAATGTCCATGTACACCTTTGTTTCGCTTTTTTACCGCCTCTGCATCTTTTTCCTGCTTCACAAAGACTTTTGTCTGGAAGCGCTTTCCAAAACTGACTGGTCTCGTCCATATTCCAAACGTTTTTAGGCGCATAACCTTTTGTTAATTCCTTGACGCGCTCCTGCCAGCTATCAAGCGTTACTTCGTTGACAGCACCGTCCTCACCAGCAACCCTCATCTCTTTGATGTTGTACCTTTTCTTCCATTTCTCTAGCCATCCGTTCGAACCTTGAAATTCATCATCACCAAGTCTTTGAGCAGTGAGTTTTGCTTCCCCTTGCAGCATGGGCCCACTCACAGGAATATTAGATTCTCTGAAGCGATTGTACCATATCCACAAATATTCGTTTATTTCAGAAAATTTTTGCGGATTTTGTCTTTTCCGACTAGCCCGATTTGCTATATGGTTTGCTTCGTCTAGAATGGATTCTTTATTCTTGATAATCGTTGAAACTTGAGTTCGGCCACAGCTAAATTTCTCTGCGATTTTTCTGACACCTAGCTGTGGATGACTTTCATGATATCTTATAAGTTCAACTTTATCATCAATGCTTAAACAAGTGCGAGCTTTGGACAGGCTCATATCTTTAACCTAGTTCTTTTCCTTTTTCTTATTTTTAATTGACTTATGCAGTGTTGATTTTGGTTGGTCCTTTCCTTCAGCTTTTGCTTTTTGTTTGTTACTGAAACATGAGCAGGTGTGATGTTATGATATCCACAAGTGTTGCGCGTGCGGCGTATAGTTTAGCAAAGCCCTTCCGCAAAAGCGCAAAGCAATGGATACTTTCATTAATGTGGAATCATACATACGAGGTTACCATGAATACATGGATATTTGGGAACCAAAAGTGGACGAAAAATACGAGTTAAAAAGGGAACCAGAAAACAAAAAAGATTCACACGCTGTGGCAATTGTTAAACCATCACGGAGATCAACAGAAAGCAGTGGCACATCTCATGCCAATACTGTTCATGAAACAGTTGACGTTGTGGGTCATATACCCAAAAGTATGGCACCCTAGGTGAGCAAATTTTTGAAACGTTCGTCCAATTCTGCAAGTGTTACAGTAAAGGGAAAACGAATAAATCGTGGGGCTGGTTACGGACTTGAGATTCCGTGCGTTTATACGTTCCAGGGTGACAAATTTTCTTTGATTTGGTTGAGGAACAAAATACACAAGACTGGATATGTGTTGTTGGACAAGAAAATTTAAATTAACAATGACTGCTAATGATTCGACGCTACAATAACGGATTTAATTCATACATATAAAGTTCCCCATCGACCTGTCATCAGCTCAGTTAATAACTTAATGAATGTATCAAACACATATATTTCTATCCTAATACTGTATAGTTATCTAAGCAGCATAATTATTAATTTAACAGAAAATAAATCCAGTCTGTCCGCTTACGAGAGGTTGTAATGTTGTTTGGGAAGGTGTAATTGGTGTCCGCGTCCGCTTACGGGAAGTGTCCGCCTAGGAGAGGTTGTAAATGTAGTAATTTAATAGTGTTTTGGTCGGGACCCAAAAACAGTGTCTGCTTACGAGAGGTGTCCGCTTCCGGGAGGTGTCCGTAAGCAGAGGTTCGACTGTATAACTCTTTTCGGTCCGTATGCGACTTTTTAATTTTATTCTAACACCAAACGGTTTTCGTCGACAAGAGGAGACGTCTCTGACCAGTAAGGGTTAAGAACGGATTCGATAAAATAACAGTTCTGAAAGGATATCCTGGAATATGTTGGTCTCCATTCAACATACAGCTTTGATTCAACAAGCTATGCCATACTTCAATGCAATTTGACATAGATGTGACTACTATGTTATGTTATCGTACACTTCTTAATATGTCAGTGCTTCGAGCTAACTGTTGCCATATTGTAGTCATTAGGGATCGCGATAAGTATCCTATATATAGGACACTGGGCGTTATCCCTTTAACGCTCAGTGTCCGATATATCGACACAGAACAACAAAAGAATCAGTGAGAGAACAAAGAAGTACAAAGAGACTACAAAAAATAAAATCAAAACATTCAGGCGTTAAAGGGGTAAAGTTTCACCAGCTAGGCCGTCATGACATCACGTACAAAACCATTATCACATTCTGGGCTCGTCACCGTTGAGATTTTCCTTTGTGATTTCTTCATGAACTGTCGAGGGGTTTTTGCAGGAGTGTCGAAGTACGTTGACATATTTGTCTTTTCTCTTCCTGTTTCTTAGGTCCCGTGAGAATGCGAATTTGGAATATTTAAAGAATGTTATTTTGAGATATTTGTTGACCGACAGTGAATCTGTTCGCCAACAAATGGTTGCTGCTATCTCAACTATATTAGAGTTCAGCCCAAAAGAGGTAAGAGTTTAGAATTCGAAGAACGTTTTAAGCAAAGACCTATACCCCTGACAAAAGTAGAGCACGCCATTTCATACAGCTGACATTTTACTTTCGAAATAAATTTTGGCGTTTAAATTTTCAGTTTTAGAAAGTAGAAAACTTAAGCAACAGGCATTCTTGAACCACGAACGGTTTTTTCTTTCCATTGAATTTTTCATTCAAAACAAAGAGAATGAATAATTTCAAATCCCAGGGGCGTAGTCGAACTTCTAAAACACCGTTTTCGTTCCATACAGACGTCACTAACAACGTTTCCTCGTTTTGAAGACAACGTCTTCTCCTACAACTTCAACGTCCGTCAGTTAAGTTTAGCGCTGGCTCACTGATTAGATCTGGTACGATCTCGTCTGGGATTTTAAGTTATTCATTATCTTTGCTTGCACAAACAATTCTATTCAAAGAATGCATTGCCCAAATGTCAAAAACAACTGTTCATCAAATCTTCGGTTTATGTCCGTGACACAAGAACATCGATTGCTTAAGGTCTGTAGTATATCTGGTACGTCACGGCTACTGGTGAGGAATTTCCGCCAGTGATACACCAGGCGGAAAACGTATATGTAATACAAAAATCAAAGCCCAACATATTACTCGGAGAAAAGCCATGAAACACAGGTAAAGGAAATATTTTATTTATTACATCTAACGTTTCGTCGCTATACTCGCGAAATCTTCATAGAACTATTTACACAAGTAAAAGTAAGCTAAATATATAATTACAAACAGTTGGTCCTTATAACTAATTAGCACCTTGTTTGTTGAGTATTTTAATTGTGTATGTAAATGTGCAAGTCAAAATAGTTACCAGCGATTTACCGAGCGGAAAGCGAAGTCGCAATATGAAAATAAGAGCCCAGCTCAAAATTCTCACGGGAAGAGACATGTCTCAACAATAATAGAGTAAAACCATTGTAAACATGATCGTCAGGGTTGAGGTTGGCTGTTGGAGAGTTGGAACACATGCGGAGAAGCTTTTTTTTTTTTTTAAATGAAAATGAAAAATGAAATGGAAAAGAAGCTTCTCCTCATGTGCTCGAAATCTCCAACAACCAACCTCAACCATGACCACGGAATAAGAAGTGACCAGAAGGGTCACTCGTGTCGGAACCTTTGAAGTTTCTGTCCACACTTTTTCGAAACCGTCTCCAGACCCTTTGCTCGGGAGACAATCGTTTGTGTATAGTTGCTGACTGTACATTACAAAGAACAAATTTTTTCAGCAAGAGAAGACATCGACAAATTTATTGCATTTGCTGTACTTCGACTCCATTTCAAGGTCACTAACCTGATGTTCAGAACTGGAACAACCGAAAGCAAACTAAGGTTCAATAATCAACAATGAAGCTCGTGAAGTAATATTAAGCGTTTTTGAGACAAATTAATGTTAAAACGAATAACGATTATACAGAGTCACACATTACCCTGATACAGTGACAGCTGTGCAACAACAGGTTTTTCTTACGTAATGTATGAAATAACTTCGATTTGCGTTAGACTTAAAACTATGGGTTGATTTGTTTATAACGTTCATTATTGTTCCTTGCTGTGGAAAGTCATGTCCCCAAGTTTGCTTTCGGTTGTTCCAGTTCTGAACATCAGGTTTGATAATGACTCTGAAAGGAAGTCGAAGTACAGCAAATGCAATAAATTTGTCGATGTCTTCTCTTGCTGCCAAAATTTGTTCTTTGTAATGTACAGTCGGCAACTATACGCGAACGATTGTCTCCTATAATTGTCAAATTCCTCGGTAAGTCCTTGCTTCTGCACATTCTAACCACCAGGAATGTCATCACTTACCTTTCCTCTTCAACCAGTCTTCGTAGAATGAAAATCGGTCAAATACTTTTCAAGATATAGCCACTTTACCGAGCCGACACCGCATTTCGTAGATTAAGTCCTTGTTGAACTGGCTGCGATATACTGGCTGCGACGACTTTGGCCGAGCGAAGAGTCTGGAAACGGCTCCAAAAAATTGAGGACACGTTACACCCTCGAGTGACCCTTCTGGTCATTTCTGATTTGGTGACCCTGACGATATTATTTTCATTTTTTTTTGATCGGGTTCTCACTCAGAACGAAAAGAACATTCTGTCGAGAGGTCTCAATTTCGCTACTCCCCGCTCTAAAGTTGACTATTGCGACTTCCTAGTTCCGTTCGTACTTCTTCAACGACAGCTAAGGTGTGAAACCATCTCAAAGAGCACTACCGAGGAATTCTTCAAGACAAGATTGAAGGATATCGCCTTATCTGGCTATAGGAACTTTTCACCACCAAACTTTCTATTAACGAATGATGACTGCAAGACTCTTTAAGGAATCAAGGACTAGAATATAGAAATAATTAAGGCAAATAAAGGGAATGGTGTTGTTATCCTGAACCGCTGTGACTACAACCAGAAGATGAATGCCATCCTCAGCGACTCCACCAAATTCAAGACCCTCATATCGGACCCGCTAAAAACCACAAGTCGGGAAACCCAACTTCGAAATTTTCTGAGAGGCCTGAAGAAAGAGAGCGCTATCTCGGATGAACATTACAAAAAACTTTGCCCCACAGGCTCAAAAGCTGGAATACTATATGGCCTACCTAAGGTACACAAAGCCGATGTTGCTTTAAGACTTTCTCCCTGCCATAGGCACCCACTTCTATAATCTATCCACCGTATTTCCTCTATTAAACCCCAGGGGGGCTTATTAATTTTAGGCCGTCAATCGGAGGGCTTAATAGAGGAAATACGGTAAGTATCTCGTTTCTTTTCTGCGCCCTATCTCCTGAAATGAGTTTATGATCACTGACACTTTTCTTAATGATTTACATAGTTTGAACCTTGACACTGATAACGTTTTCATGGCAAGTTTTAATATCTCCTCCTTGTTTACCAACGTTCCACTCGATGAAACCATTAAAATCATCATTCAGAAACTTTTTCACATAACACAATATTTAGGGTTTTTTGCATGTCCACCTCCGTAGTCTCTTTTGTTTTGCAGTTGAAAATTGTCATTTTCTTTTTAATGGATGTCTATACGAACAGATCGATGGCGTTGTCATTGACTCACCTCTTGGTAGATACGCTGATGACTGTTTTATTATTTTTTGTTCTCAAGAGCATGTCCAACCATTTTTAGGATATCTTAACCGCAAACATAAAAATATTAATTTTAGTTGTGAACTAGAAACCAACGGATCACGTTCTTTCCTTGATGTCTCTATTGAACGTAGTAATAGTTTCTCAACTTCTGTTTACCGTAAACTCACTTTTACCGGCCTGTTTACTAATTATGATAGCTTCATCCCTCTTTCATCGAAACGCAGTCTTGTTCATTGTTTACTAGACAGGTATTTTAAGGTATGTTCATCCTATCAGGCTTTTCATTTGGAAGTATTGGAGCTTAAGAATCTTTTACTTAGCGACGGTTACCCCTCAGCATCTTTTGAACATTGCCTCTTTGAACATTGCCATAACATTAATAAAGGAGTGATTTACTTCTGTCTTCCATTTACCGGTACACACTCGCTAAGGATCCGTATACAGTTGGTCAAGCTTCTATCTTCTTGTTATCCTGATATCGAACTTCGCATTGTCTTTAAGCCAGGCAGGCGTCTGTCAGGTTTCTTTCAATTCAAAGACGTCACGTCCGAGTTAATCAGATTGCATGCAGTTTAAACATAAGTGTCAGTGCTGCGGAGCACTGTATTTTGGCCAAACTTGCCGCCATTTACACACGCGAACCTTTGAACACTTGGGGATTTCACCTTTGAGTGGAAAGAAACTGACCTGCTCTTCTCTTTCTGCTATCCAAGTTCACAACAGAACAACTTGCCACCCATTTCTTTTGACGATTTTTCCATTACGTCCTTTTGCAATTCCGCTTCGGAATTGCTAATTAAGGAAAGTCTTCTTATTTCTAAATTTAATCCCGAATTTAATGAAACTATCCGCTCTGTTCCCCTTACCTTGTCTTGATTTATATCTCTTCTCATCGCTGTTTCCCGTTCTCACACCTTCCTCTTTTCTCATTGGCTTTGTGTTATCCTATACCATGTAAATATAATTTAATATGCTAACTCACTGTATTCATTCCCACTCTGAAGAAGTAGCGCGTCAAGCGACGAAACGTCAGTAAAATATATTCTTAATCATGTTTACACTAGTTTTACTCTATTGTTGAGAGATGTCTCTTCCCGTGAGAATTTTGAGCTTGCTTTTATTTTCATGTGTATGTGTATATTTTCATGTGTAAATTGTATGTGTACGTGTATGTAAATTGTATGTGTATGCGTTTGTTTATGTTTACGTGTATGTATATGAATATAAATGTGTATACTGTATTTACTCGAATAAGCGACGCATTTATTCACAACAGTGCGGCGCTTAATCGAAGCATCGTCAAATTGAATTGCTTAAGGAGTCAAACTAAAGGACAAGTACGGTACAGTTTAATCTAAACCAGACTCGGGAATTTATTGTCCTGGATTACAATGTTTTTCTGTTCGAAGTGGCTATATTTCATTGCTATCCCATTTAGCTCTGTTTTCAGAATTTTTGCAATGCGCAGTTCCGTTGTGAAGGCCGAGAACTTTGCCAGCACAACAAGCCCAACTTCTCTCTTCCTCTTTCCAGTGACTTTGTGCGAAGAGTTTGTTTTCAGAGTTAATTTCTAGAAAGTTCTTCAATAAGCGCGACAGCTCTATCGGAACATGACCTGCAAGTGTCTTCTTGTCATCCAACTGTTTCCTAACCCGATATACACCGATTGCATTATCTTCGTGCTCTTTTGCTTCGGCACGCTCATTTTTGTTACACTCCAGCATTTCATGTACCACGGGCATCCACACAGACTTATAAACATGATGGCCTCTGATAACTGGTTCAAAGTCTACTATAAAGTACATTTTGAACTCTGCTGGTAAAGCCCATGCCATTTTGCTGGTGTTTACTTCACTGCCAATTTGCGGTACTCACACGGACGAGCAATGCTTCAATCGCAGTTGAATATCTTCAGTGAACCAGAAACGAATCCTTTTGAATGTGATGAATTTACCTCTTCTGATGTCGTGGAGGCATATCCGATGATGCAGCTCTTGGACTCGGATCACGAAGGGGACAGTGAGATTGACATTTTGTAAAAATACCGCAAGCCTATTTTATTTTGTTTTTTTGCTACCATCATGAGGCATGAATGACATTTGAAACACGTTTGTTTTGTTCCTAACATTTGGTTGTTATAATTTGTAAATGTTATATTCTTTAAAGAGCGCCGCCTTTGAATAACTAAATATTGAGTGGCTACGCTACTTACATTTATAGGCTCGGTGTATTTTGTTTTACGTCACAATATGCGTTATCATGTTACTGTTATGTAAATTATGCTAATTTTAAAAATTCCATTTTTCATAATTTTATAATTTCAAATTCCATAGTTTTATAAATTCCTGATGTATATATACAGTATATATATATATATATATATATATATATATATATATATATATATATAAGGAGCATGTACCGAAAAACATACATTTATATAGCTTCTTTAAAAAAATCTTTATTAAAAAAAGAAAATACATTTACGTTTTGGGCTACAGCCCCTTCATCAGAAGTGAAATGAGTTCAGAATCAAGTCCCCAGATATACCATACCTGTCCTAATTTGTATACGTAAATTAATTTTCCTTCCTAAGATGTGATCCCCAAGGTACATAACTTTAATTTTTCAATCCAAAAACTCTCCCTGAATTCAGAATGCCCCTCCCCCAAAAAATACGCATACAAATACTACCCACAAATTTCCTTATGTCCCCTACCAAACCTATCAAGCGAGCTCTTGTGGTTTCTAATCCTCGACCTAAATGATGTGACAGTACTTCCCGCATATTGTTTCTTACGTTGTTTACAGGTAGTCATATATACCACACCCCTGGAATCACAGTCGAAGCGATGATTAATGCGGAAAGTCCGACCTTGCACTGTGCTATGAAAAGTAGCGTTCACAACAATAGAATCACAAACTTTACATCTTTTCTTTCCGCATTTAAGCATCCCTCCTGTCGTTTCCTCCACTTCACACGATTTGGCCCGAATCAAGTCATCCTTAAGGTTTCTAGGTCTCCGAAAACATATGGGCTATTCCGGCATTATCCTCATGAAATTTGATGACAACCTTCAATACTTTGTAATTCCCTAAAGATTCCATAGAGAGCACTTAAGGCAGGGTGATAGTCTATAACAAAACAGACTCTACTATTCCCCTGCCCACTTTTCCCATCTTCCTGATTAAATAACATAGAACGATTAAGACTCCTCACCCTACTAAATTGACTCTCAACAAAATCACTATCATAAGTTTCTTCTGACGAAAAACCCTCGCAAATCACTTAATCGCCTTTCAAAAGTTTCCCTCAAATCACAATTCCGCTTTAAACGTAATGCCTATTCATAGGGAATTCCTCTTTTGACATGGGGTGGATGGCAAGATTCATAATTCAAATATTGATGCGCATCCGCAGGTTTGCTGTGCACATCACTGTAAACAGCTCCCCTAGACAACATAACCAACAGGTCAAGAAATTTTTTTGAATATGATGAAAAAGTTTTTTGACAGAAGCTGGGTACAGCCATTGGGACTAAGTTCGCATCGGATTTTGCTATGTTCATGGGGTATTTAGAGGAAAAGTTTCTGGATTCATGTAATCATGCTATACCTCATTCAGAAGATTAGGAATATAGTGCTATTGGGTAACTTTATGGCCCTACCGAAATTATTCGAGCACGTAAGCCTTGCTTGGACGGCTGACTTTGACTTGTTGAAGCAGTTTGTAAACGACACTTTAAAGCTGGATGGAGTATGGTCGCAGCCTGGAGGTGATAAGAAGGTATTTACTTTTGGTGATTCGACTATAGTATGGCGGAAGAACAGAAGCTTGTTATCCTTCACTGGAGGAAAATCGAATGATATAAAAAAAGAGATATGTCAACAGATGTATGCGAACGCCTTGACAAAGCCTGTTTCGCCAACACAACAGCAATCGGGTACACCGCCGAACTTTTATGCAGAGACGATTGAAAACCTTAAGGACGACCAGTTGGTAAACAGCGAAGCAATTAAATCACTGGCAGAATCTGTTGGTCGTATCTCGACAGTAATTTTTCAACTGCAAGTACGTTTAGAAAATAATACTGAGTTGAATAGAGTAAGTTTGGAGACGCAGCCCGCTGAAATCGGAAATGCAAATCAACTAGGCAATGTTGAAAGAGACATTGTAATAGAAGAATTGCCCAAATCCTACGAGGACGGTAATTTAAATCAGAATAAATTAAGGATGGAAGAAAAGATATTGGGTGATATAAGTGAAATTAAGGAACCTGACCCTAGTCTTAGTATTAATTATCAGTCAACTGGAAATAACAATAAAGCAACATATGCATAAGTTGCTAGTTTAAGACCTAATTCTCCTTCAAGATCTAAAGCCTCAGACAATACCATAACGGTGTCAGACAATAACCACGAAAAGAGGAACAGTCTGATCGTTGATGATTTTATTGGGGTAGAACGGAAAAGGAAAAGAAGCAAAAGATTCTTCCTTTCTGGAATCGACGAAAATGTCAAAGAAAGCCAGATTTGTTCGTATCTTGCGGAAAGGAATATTGTCTTGTCTAAGATTTCCATGTTTCAAAGTAAGCGAAGAGGAACAGTTTCAGCAAAAATACATATTCCTTCAGCTTTCAGTTCGTTGGTTTTAAGTGAAAACGTTTGGCCGAAATTTATCTGCTGCAAACCTTGGCAACAAAAAGGAAAACAGCGCAAGACCTTCTTGCAAGAAGGCAATGTAACCTTGGACGGAGCTTATTCAACTTACGTATAATGGCGTACAGTGGAAATTTGATATTACCCGTGATGGGAACTACACCATCTACTAAAAAATGGCTCACAAAATATCAGTGCGAATCACTTACCGTAATGGCAAATACAGATGGAAGCAAAACGGCCCGAATAGGAACAATTTAATACCAGTTAGACAGAGAAATCCTGCTGATGGTATTACCCAAGAGCGAGATATTCATGGTGGCATCCTAACAAATGGTCGGTCGTCAAAGTCCTTCCAGAAATCAAAGTTTAAAATTGCCCTCTTAAATATCCGTTCGTTAAGGAAAAGAGATCATCTATAACAGTTGCGTTGCTTAGTTAAGGAAAATAATTATGATGTCTTTGCAGTGTCGGAAACTTGGCTAAGTTCCTCCGTTTCAAATGCAGAGGTAGAAATTGAAGGCTACAAATTATTAAGGTTGGACAGAGTAAGGAAAGCAGGAGGGGGTGTGTGTGTATATATACTCGCACCTCCTTAAAAGCCAAAGTCCTAGATGAACTTACTGAAATAACATCGTCCGGCGTTCATCAGCTATGGGTACAAATACAATACAGGAAGTTAAAATCTATTCTAGTGTGTGCAATTTATCGACCTCCGGATTGCCCCATAAACTGCCTTGTACAGGAGTTCCTTAATAAATGCACCCTTGCCCGTACGCATGCAAAAGAGCAGTTTATTATTGGGGACTTCAATTGTGATGTGTTAAAACACAATCAAGAGTCAAAAGAGGTCAAGGATTTGTGTACGTGTTTAAACTTAACACAGTTAATATCCAGTCCAACTAGAGTGACATCACATTCATCAACCTTGATAGATCTCATTATCACATCCAACACTACCTTAGTTGCAGAAAGTGGAGTTGTGGGAAATAGCATAAGTGATCATTTTCTGATTTATACTGCGCTCAAATTAAAATCACTAAAACCTCAGCCCAAGGTTATTAACGTCAGGAGTTATAGACATTACGAACGGGATAAATTTTTAGAAGACTTGGCACAAGCACAATGGGAGAATGTGTCGTTGATGGACGATGTAAATGGAAAATTAGATTATTTTAACTGCAATTTTTTTCGGATTTTAGACAGACATGCGCCCGTCAAAACTATAAAAGTTAGATACCGTAAATCTCCGTTTGTAAGCGGTGAAATTAAGGACCTGATGAAGAAAAGGGGTAAGTTGCGCAAAATAGCACGTCAGACTAAGAATGCCTGTGACTGGGACAGCTTTCGTCGGGCTCGTGATGTGGTAAAAGAGCAGCTGAGGGAAGCAGAAAGGAGGTATGTTCATGATGAAATTTATAGGAATAAAGAACCAAATGCAATGTGGAAGGTTATCCGAAGCTGTGTGCCGCGTAGAGAGATGTCACCGCCTGTGTATACCAAGGATATGAAGGAACTGGCTGATGAATTTAACAAATTCTATACTTCAGTTGGGGCCAGAGTTATTGATGAGGCTAAAGCGTTAAGTGCTAAGAGTAATCTCACCCTTCTGCGACAAAATCCTGTATTAAGAGACGAAGCGGATGAATTTCAATTCCGTCGTGTAACATCGTATGAAATACGTAAAATTGTAAACTTTCTTCCAACAAATAAGGCCCCTGGAATAGATAAAGTTTCACTTGCTGCTGTAAAAGACGCTCTACCTATTATCCTTCCCGCGCTGACTGATATTGTGAACTGCTCCTTATTAACTTCAGTATTTCCAGCAGCTTGGAAACATTCAGAAGTAATTCCAATTCTCAAAGAAGGGGATCATGAAACGCCGAATGACAATCGCCCTGTATCCTTACTGCCTGTGGCCTCGAAGGTATGTGAACTTGTTGCACTGAATCAATTAATGGAATACATGTCTCAGGAAAAGAGTCTCACGGACCATCAAAGTGGAAACAAGAAGTTACACTCAACAGAAACGCTCAATATATTTGTATCAGATATGATTCTCGAGGCTATAGATAGGAAAGTTAACGGCGGTGGTGTTGTTGGATCTATCAAAGGCGTTCGACAGTATTGAACATTCACTGCTGTTTGAGAAACTGTGTTCCTTGGGTGTATCCAGGAAGGCCGTTGCTTGGTTTAAGAGTTATCTTTCAGAAAGGAGGCAGTCAGTGCGACTTGGTCATATACTTTCAGAAGCTCGCATGATGACACATGGAGTACCTCAAGGCTCTATGCTTGGCCCGGCATTATTTAACATCTATATTAACGACCTTCCTAATGTTCCTACAGTTTGTCCTTTGGAATCGTACGTCGATGATTCGAAGATGTATTTGTCATTTTCATTGAAAAACATCAGTGCTGGGGGGACACAATTTGCGGACAATTTAACGAGAGTTGCTGCATGGTGTTGCTTTAGTAGCCTACTCATCAACCCTGGAAAAACTAAACTTGTTCTATTTGGTACCCCACAAATGTTAAATCAAGTTCAGGACTTTCGAGTACCCTTCCTTGGAAAGATACTACGGCCCGTTTCTTCAGCGAAAGATTTAGGGATGGAGTTTGACAAAAGCCTGAGTTATGATGAACATATTATCCAAGTAGTCTCCAAATGCATAAAGTCCCTTTGCCAAATTAATCGAGTCAAACACATTTTGGACAATCGGACCTTAACAGTGATTATAAACGCCTTAGTTTTTAGTAAACTATATTATTGTTCCTCAGTGTGGGCAAATACTTCTACGAAGAACATAGCTAAACTACAGAGCGTGCAAAATTTTGCTGCAAGAATCGTTACATGTATAAGGAAGTATGATCATATCACGCCTGCACTGAAACAATTAGATTGGTTGCCTGTTGATTATATGTTGCGATACAAAGATGCTGTTATGACATTTAAGTGTTTGAATGACTTAGCTCCATCATATCTTACCAGAAGATTTGTATCTAGGTCGCAAACACATGACCGAGACACAAGATGTAAAGACGAGTTGCAGATTCTCCTTTATCGAACTGCAGCGGGGCAGCGTTCATTCTTATATAGGGCGACTAAATTATGGAACGAACTTGAGGATGATATTAAGAATATCTCTAACGTCGGAACTTTTAAGATTTTAATAAGGAACAAATTATATAAAGAGTGTTGGAAGAATTACTAGTTGTTAATAAATCAACATTTAGTTCCTTAAAGTTGAAATGGCTGTTATTATAGTCTGCATGAATAAATTTTTATCTTGTTATTAGCTGTAATGTATAGTTGAAATTCACGTAAGTTGGGTAATTAATGATGTTAATGTAAATATAGATTTGTAACACACATAATTATTAATTGTAATTATTTCTGAAAACTCATAATGGAGAAATAAATCACTTTGATTGATTGATTGATTGATTGATTGATTGAATCTTAGATCTTTGGTGTGTTGGCGCTTCTTGGATGATCTTTTCATGATATGGCTTCATTCAGACGAGGAACTTGATAGTTTCCTTGCTAGTTTGAATTCCTTTCATTAGAGCATCAAGTTTACTTGGGAAATCGGCTATGAGAGAATTTCTTTTCTTGACGTGTTGGTTACGTTGTCTAATGGAGCTTTTTACATTGATGTGTACAGCAAACCTGCGGATGCGCATCAATATTTGAATTATGAATCTTGCCATCCACCACGTGTCAAATAGGGAATTCCCTATGGATAGGCATTACGTTTAAATCGGAATTATGATTTGAGGGAAATTTTGAAAGGTGACTGAGTGATTTGCGAGGGTTTTTCGTCAGAAGAAACTGTAATAGTGATTTTGTTGAGAGTCAATTTAGTAGGGTGAGGAGTCTTAATCGTTCTATGTTATTTAATCAGGAAGATGGGAAAAGTAGGCAGGGGAATGATAGAATCTCTCTATGGAATCTTTAGGGAATTACAAAGTATTGAAGGTTTGTCATCAAATTTCATGAGGATAATGCCGGAATAGTCCATGATATGTTTTCGGAGACCTAGAAACCTTAAGGATGACTTGATTCGGGCCAAACTGTGTGAGGTGGAGGAAACGACTGGAGGGATGTTTAAATGCGGAAAGAAAAGATGTAAAGTTTGTGATTCTATTGTTGTGAGCGCTACTTTTCATAGCACAGTGCAAGGTCGGACTTTCCGCATTAATCATCGCTTCGATTGTGATTCCAGGGGTGTGGTATATATGATTACCTGTAAACAATGTAAGAAACAATATGCGGGAAGTACTGTCACATCATTTAGGTCGAGGTTTAATAACCACAAGAGCTCGCTTGATAGATTTGGTAGAGGACATAAAGAAATTTGTGAGCAGCATTTATATGCGTATTTTTTTTGGGGGGGGGGGAGGCATTTTGGATTAAGGGATTTTTTTGGCGCAGGTTACTGATGTTACTGATTTGAATAATCCGACGGAAAGGGAGAGTTTTTGGATTGAAAAATTAAAAAGTTATGTACCTTGGGGATTAAGTGTTAGGGAGGAAAATTAATTTATGTATGCAAATTAGGATAGTTATGGTATATCTTGGCTTGGTTGTGAACTCAATTCCCTTCTGACGAAGGGGCTGTGCCCCGAAACGTAAATGTATTTTTTTTTTTATAAAAATTTTTTTAAAGAGACTATATCTATATCTATAGATATGTTTGCAAAACGCAAAGTCGTTCTGTATCTTGATATAAAGACACTAAACTTTTTTTTTCTAAATAACTAAATGTTTTCGGTAGAATTATATATCTCTTGAAATTTTCCGATGTACAATTAAAACTGTACTAGTGGGATGGATTTTATCTCCACTTTATCACAATATGTGTCATGTTGAAGTTATCTAGTGTCAAGAAAAGATCAAATGGTTGGTGGGGACGTTAGATTCAAGGAAGTATGAGGTGGTGGCTTAACATTTGGAGATGTTTTATAAGAAATATCGTCAGAAAAAAATGTAAAACAAGTTGAATATATGGTGGAAAGGAATGGAAACATTTTTATAATAAACATTCTCAGGAAATCACAAATATCTCGTCGCAAAGAATTGATATATAACTGTGGAAACTCAAGCCTTATCTTTACCAGTCGACTATCCAGGAATCTTCACCCAAATGCTGAAAACTAAAATGGATGACTGAGCACCAAAACATGAATTAGACTTAATGCTGTTTTTACATTCTCCTCTTTGAATTACCACAACATTTAACTCATTATAAAAATCGAATCGTGCGTGTACTTATTTATAAACAACCCAGTTAATTGGATTGTAAGTCATTACCTTGTATATAACCTCATCAATATTGCCTTTGCCAAATCCTTGCGGTAACCACTCTTTTTTTTCCCATTATTGCGTTTTTTCACTCTGTTTATCCTCACATCGACGAGCAATAGGTGAATGATCCAAGCCAAGTTAAACTTTAAGTTATCTCGTTACCCAAGCGGCAGAACTCCTTGAATAGTATCTCGTTACTCAATTTAGCCCCCCCCCCTGCTGAACCTTCAGCGATCGATACCCGTTGTTACATCGTCTTTACAAACGATGAAAGTTTTACGGATTAGCATACGATAACATCATGACCAGAATCCCAAACTTAGAATATAAAACTCTATTTTTCATAAAAGCATTCAGACCCAACTGAAAATTTTTTGACGACTTTTGTCTTAACTCATTACTAAATGTTCGCATGTGTGTTAAAACTTGTAAAAATTTTAAGAAAACTTGCCGGAGATTTGGACTACTTCTCCGTGATATTCTTATATGTCATTATCTTTACCAGTAAGTGACGAAAATACCAGAGAGCAAATGGTGAAAAAGCGGGACATCTTGCATCGAGTGAACATAAAAATGCTTATTAGATGACACGAAAAAATTACGAAAACTGCAATCAAAGTTCGGTTAATTTACAACTATTATTACTTTTTCTCGTTTAGCCAATAGTTTTTCCTTCTTTCATGATCTCCTTCGTCTACTCTTTCACTGACCAGAAAAAAATACAAAAGATTCGACGGCAATTTTGACCTCGAAATCCATGTTCAGTGATTTTGATTTATTTTTCTCACCATTTTGATTGGCCGATAGGCTTTTACGTCACCTACAAGTAGCTGCCTGCAAATGATAATGTAGTCATGAAGTAATCATGCAAATCTCTTGCAGGTAACCCTTTTTGGTGCAAATAAATTCTGCTCATACGCATTAGAATCCTCCACCGTAAACATGACACCCTAGGGCCCACTAGCGGGCCAGGTAGTCAGAACGATTTACAGTTAAATCAAACATAAAACAAAGTTAAATAATAAAGGAATGGGAATGATAACAAAGTTATTGAATCCTGTAATTGCAAAATATCTTGATTGTCCAATGGCTTTGCAGATTAAATATTTGGCTTTGACATCGGCATCGGCAAATAATTTGATCTGCTCTCCACCGTCAAATCACTATATTTATGCAAGCCCTCGTCCGATTATTTTGTCGTGATTATCGACAAAAATGAAGTAATTTGAGCCTCAATCACACGGGATTCACAGTAATCACCTGGGTAACAAGCAGTACGTGCACGCAACAACACCTCGCCCACACTTCCAATATATCTATCGAGAATCCAAGTAACATTGGCAATTTTTCACAATTTTCAACTGGAAGAAGATATGCAATTTAAGAAAAACACAACATTTGGACACAAATATTAACAACCCAAATTTGGAAATTGTTTTATATTTAAACTGCTCGTAGTCATATTGACGTTTAAAATTTCGACTCCCTTTTATTATGACAAAACCTTTCGTGAGAGTAACCTCTAACGGTTTTACAAATAATGGGATCCATCCTGACAATTCCACTGCTAAACAATGGATGTTCGTATCAAGACCCTGTATTAGTTGCGATTTTGAGGTATTTCGTTACTTTTTGGATGAAACTTAGAACTTTTTTTCACTTTGAAGGAAGACACCTTAGTAGATACCAACACTTTCCGTCTTAAAGGGGGAGCATTCGCATAGGTTACTGGACGGATACCAGCATTACGGATAGCCTATGATTGAAAAAAAAAAATTTGATATTCTTTGTATTAAAAATCTGATAAATTCTACATTGTCTTAATTACAAACTTCTCATAGAAGTGCTGGCATGAAGGTTTATGCTAAGTATTCATCCGGAGGTAAAAGACTTTGGTAACAGATGAAATTAATGACGAAACTGACGAAATAAACAAAGAAAACATGAAAGAGTTCTGCATTTTTATTGCTGGCCAAAAATCGGAAAATACAAACCATACAACAAAATACGACAAGTAAACCTTGTGCAAATCTTATCGAGAGAAGGACGAGTAAAGACAAGTAAAATACGTACTTTATTCCACTGTAATACTTTGGTAAAAGAGGAAAATGGCGTAGCGTACAAACCTTCAACTCTTACGTATTTTTCTTGAGAGGTGCTAAAATCCTGATGAAAGCATTACAGGTCGAACATGGTAAACGGGTAATCACCAACAAACCACTCGAGAAGTTAGAAAGACTAAAGCGGACAACATTTTTGCCGAAGGATAGTATGATCTCCAAAGAGAAGTAGCTTTTCAGCGTGTTTCCTGGTGGCTGTTTGGTTTTCATTCTTATTTACAGGCCATTAATAGATTCCAATGTCTTCAGTGGAGCAACGTTTCACAGGAAAAACGATCCTGAAACAAGCAAATCCTTGTGTGGAAAGCGGTGCAAAGATCCGAAGACTGACAGCCCAGGACAAGTGTTCTGGACGCTGAGTGTTTTATCCCACTTCTCGAACAATTGACCATGAACGCAATCCGGATAAGTACTACAGAACATTCTAAAACCATCGTCCTACAGAGATGAATGAACCAGAATCTGCATTCTACTTTCCCATTAAACACCAGCAAAATCCAGGCGATAATATTTGAATCAAGGAGTCTCGCTTAGGAAAGGATTAAGTCGGGAGCCCATTATTAAAAGCTGTTCAAAACTATTCTGTTCGTAAAACTTGCCTTTCAAAGCTACTCGATTAAGCCGTACCTGTAATTGTGTAGCTTTTGTAAGTCGTTGCCAGAACGTGAAAAGTCTCGAAATTTATTCAAATTCAGCAAAGAATGTCGTTTACACTCAGTCGCTTAGCAAATGTCCTGGCAGCAAGCGAGTTCCCTTACGTCTTTTGTTCACCAGAAAGAACCAAGTCGAAGTGTTGCTCCAGAATGCGAACAGTTGGCCAATGTAAATTCCAAAAAGTTGAGTTTAGAACTGTTCTTTCAAGTCATAAATTGTCCAGTAACTAAGCTGTCCAGCCGAAGTGAAACCAGTCGCAAGCACCAAGAAAGCCATTTCGTTTGCCGGTCTTAATTCATTTACTGGCTTCAGAGTTCAAATGATGTAACCAGCTTGTGAGAGATCCATACAAGGGAAAAAAGAACGAGACCAAGCCGATTTGCCTTCGTACGGACCTAAGTAGCCTAAGTAAGATTTGGTCAACAACATACCAGTCCCCGGAGCTTCCACATGGCATTCTTGAGTGACCGGACTCCGTGGATAGATATCCAGCACTCTGGCTCCTTATCGATCCATGTTCGTTCCGAGCTGCGCTAATAAGCTGTGGTACAGCGAAACGTACGTCTGCAGATTAAACACACACACACACGCACACATTATCTATATATACATATATATAGAAATTATTTACTAGAAATAGGTGTACGCGACAAACCTTTGTCCATCCTTCCAAAATATCCACTCGAGAATTCGAGTGAGACTGATAATTTTCCAACTTGTCAGAAAAATCGTCCTTACTATGACTGGAAGACGGAATGAAATAATAATAATAATAGTAATAATAATAACAATAATAATAATAATAATAATAATAATAATGTGCCCACTTTGGCATAATATGGCAATTTGGGCTAAACGACCTCGTTGGCTCGTATGAGCTGACTTTCCTCAATAATAATAATAATGAGTTACAGGAAATTGTCCTCAACAGCGCTGTGCACCTCTTGAGAACGGCTTTCTCGATATGATTTACTTGCTTCGTCTAACAACTTGTCTTAATTTCTTTATTCATCAAAATTAACATCAGAAAGTTAATAGTATTATCCTTCTTATTGCCCCAGGTCTCTGGGTGGAACCCGGCAATATGATTGTAGAAAATAGCCTTTAAAACAAAGTAACGATAATAATAATAATGATAATAATAATAATAATAATAATAATAATGAGGATGCGTGTATTATTGACATAGTGGTACCTGGAGATAATAGGGTGGGAACGAAGGAATTGGAAAAAATTTTAAAATACCAGGATTTGAAAATGGAATTATCAAGAATGTGGACGTTAAATCAAGTGGAAGTCATACTAATAGTTGTTGGTGCCCTGGGAATGGTATCAAAAAGACTTGAAGGGTTTTTGGAAAAGATTGGGACTGTAATACCAATTGAAATGCTGCAAAAGATAGTATTACTTGGAACAGCAAGAATCATACGAAGGGTTGTGGACATGAAGGACATATAACTCTAGGACCTTAAGTTGCGGGTAGCAACTTTCTCCTAGTTTTATTCCAGTTTATTTAAGTAGACTGTGTGGAAAAACAATAATAATAATAATAAGAAGAAGAAGAAGAAGAAGAAGAAAATAATAATAATAATAAACAAGTTCTCTGAAATGTGCAATGTCTGTTGCGGCCTTACCTGGCGGGATGCTGGGAGCCCGTAGCAGGCTGAGACCCCTTCCACTGTCCTTAGTTGGGAAGTGTGCGAGTTGTAATAATAATGATAATAGTAATAGTAATAATGATAATAGTAATAATAATGATAGTAATAATAATAATAATAATAATAATTTAGGCACTGGAGTAGGACAAGCACAGCTTCAGCCTAGTACGGGAATGTGGACGCTCCCGCCGACTAGAGTCCGGGGTGGCACCTTAGGCAAGTGCCAGCAACCCCTTTTCCAAGGGTAGATAAGACTCTTTAGCCTTGGATGGCAACTTATCTAGGAGAAGGAAACTCCGAGATAAAACCAGAAATTGGTAGGCAGGACATTGACTCGGAGCCAGTGACCTCCATAAAACGAGCAGGCTTTGATGAAATGACCTAGGGAGTGGCGCCCCTGCCTTGCCAGCTGGGTAGACAGGTAGCCGAAAGCCTCAGCTTGCCTTAATTGGCTGGCAGCTGCAAGTACACTACCTTCAGGTGTTGGCAAACTTGCCCTGTTAGCCCAAGGACTAGAAGAAAATCTGTACAGCAGGCTGATGCCCCTGAATATAGTTGGTTGAGGATGAACCAGCATTAATTGCTGAAACAGATCTGCACTAGTCTAAGAATAAAACAATATTCAGACTTAACCCTTGCAGTGGCACGCCTAAACTGACCTTAATTGGTTGGAAGTGCAACAGGGTATTGTTAAGGTCAAACTGGATATACGCATCGGGGAGTACTTTCAGGGACTTTAGAGGGCTGTATATCCCTTACTCCTTCCTGACTGGATAAGTTGGGCGAGTAAGGGCTGGCCCCGTGGGTGTTTCCTAAAATCCATTTTAAAAGTAAAATTTCCTTTCCCCACAACTTCCCTGAAATGTGCAATGTCTGTTGCGGCCTTACCTGGCGGGATGCTGGGAGCCCGTAGCAGGCTTAGACCCCTTCCACTGTCCTTATTTGGGTGGTGTGCGAGTTGTAATAATAATAATAATAATAATAATAATAATAATAATAATGATAATAATAATAATAATAATGATAATAATAATAATCCAAAGATACTACAAGGAATGGAGGCATGATCAAGTAGCAAAAGTAGTACACTAGAAATTATGCAAGAAGGCAGGTATTCCCTGCGAAGAATCATGGTATAAGCATACACCTGAGAAAGTGATTGAAACACATGAATTCAAGCTACTATGGGACTTTCCGATACAAACGGACAACAAGCTTGATCATAATAGACCAGATATAGTTGTAGTAAATAAATCTAGGCGGTCATGTCTGTTGACAGATATTGCTTGTCCCTTCGACACAAGAATTGTGAGGAAAGAGAAGGAGATTGATGTGTATCAAGATTTGAGACGAGAACTAAAACGATTGTGGAATCTCAGAGAAGTAAAGATTATAGCGGTGATAATTGGAGCCCTGGGAACGATTGGAATGAATCATGGAAAATGGCTTGATCAGATTGAAATTAATTGCAGTACACACCTCTTGCAAAAAGTAACTTTGTTAGGAACGACAAGAATAATCCGAAAAGTTTTAGATAACTAAGGGCAAGAGACTTGTCTTGATATCTAACTTATGTTAAGATCATTTACCAGTGGATATTTTTGTGCACTGTGAGAAGAAATAGAAATAATAATAATAATAAGATGGCTGTCCTATATTAGCATCTAAAGAATATAAGGCTCGCCATGATCGTTTAGGCCAATATATCCACTGGAATGTGTGCAAGCATTACAACATCAAAGTCCCTGAGAAATGGTACGAACATCATCCTGTAGAGGTCACCAATGGAAAAGATGTGACAATTCTTTGGGACTTCACAGTTCACACAGACCGTACCACCACAGCCAATAAACCAGACATTGTTATCAAAGACTTCAAAGCAAGGACATGTCAAATCATTGACATGGCAGTTCCCTGTGATAGCAACATTTCGACTAAAGAATATGATAAACTTCAGAAATATAAAGACCTGGAAATTGAGATCACCAGGATGTGGCATCTAAACGCAACAACGATACCAGTCATCATGGGTGCACTAGGAATGATCCGAAAGGGAACTAGTAGGAATGTCGAGAGAATTCCGGGAAATAGCAAGCTTCAAGAACTGCAGAAGATTACTCTCATTGGTACTGCACATATACTTAGAAAAACATTA
>JASJOG010000313.1:92500-107500 GCA_030142905.1 Heliopora coerulea | reverse complement strand
TAGCTTTGCAGCGAGTTACCTGGTGGCTGTTTACCTTGCATTTTTGTTTCGAGCCAAAAACACATCGTAACGTCTTCAGTGGGGCGACATTTCATAGGGAAAAAAATCCTGGATTGAGGCGATGGAATCTTTGTGTGGAAAGCTGGGAAAGCATCCAAAGACTGTCATGGCCTGGACAACTCTTTTGGACCATAAGTGTGCTATCCTACTTCTCAAACAATTGACCATGAACACTGTCCGGTTAAATACTGCAAAATGTTCAAAAGTAATCGTCCTACAGAGATGAATGAGCCAAAATCTTCATTCAACTTCACCAATAAACTGCAGCAAAATCCAGGCGATAATATTTGGTACAAGAAGTCTCCCTTAGAGAACAATGAAGTCGGGAAGCTACTTTTGAAAGCTGCTGAAAACAATTCCGTTCGCAGAACTTGTGTTTCAAAGCTACTCGATTCAGACGTACCTGTGATTGTGTAGCTCAGGTAAGTGCTTACCAGAACGTGAAAAGCCCCAAAATTTATACAAATCGGCTTCTATTCGACTTCAGCGAAGAATGTCGTTTTAATGCACTTAGTCGCTTAGCAAATGTCCTGACAGCAAGCGAGTTCCCTTACGTCTTTCGTTCATATAAATCAGAAAGAACCAAGATAAAGCGTTGCTGCAAAACGTGAACAGTTGACAAATGCATATTCCAAGAAGCTAACTTCGGGAACTGCTGTTTCAACTCATAAATTGTTCAAATACTAAGGTGGCCTCCAAACGTGAAACCAGCCGCAAGCACCAAGAAAGCCATTTCGTTTTCCCGCCTTAAATCATTTACTGGCTTCAGTGTTCAAATGATGTAAACAACGTCTGAGAGATCCATAAAACGGAAAAAAAGCGAGGGCTAAAGGCCCGAGCGGGCGAGGGTACTAATCTCGACGTACGTGGAGTCATGTTACACGCGTGGTGACTAGGGAGAAAAATTTTCGCATTGTGTATCTATCTTTCTATATATATATATATATATCCATGGATTCCGGTCACTCAAAAATGCCCTGTGCAAGCTTGGGGTCTGGTATGTTGTTGACCAAATCATACTTAGGTACTTTATCGAAGCAAATCGATTTGGTGTCGTTATTTTTTCCCTTGTATGGATCTCTCGCAAGTTGTTTACATCATTTGAACACTGAAGCCAGTAAACGATTTAAGACCGGCAAACGAAATGGCTTTCTTGGTGCTTGCGACTGGTTTCACTTTTGCAGGATATCTTGATTACTGGACAATTTATGACTTGAAAGAACAGTTCTAAAACTTAGCTCTTTGGAATATGCATTGGCCAACTGTTCACATTCTGTAGCAACGCTTTGACTTGGTTCTTTCTCATGAATATGAACAAAGACGTTACGGGAACTTGCTCGTTGCCGGGACATTTGCTAAGCGACTGAATGTAAACGATATTCTTTGCTGTAGTTGAATCGATGTTGATTTGTATGAATCGAGGCTTTCCACGTTCTGGTAATCACTTAGCTGAGCTACACAATCGCAGGTACGTCTTAATCGAGTAGCTGAAACACGCTGAAAAGCTATTTCTATTTGGACATCATACTAGCCTTCGGCGAAAATGTTGTCCGCTTCAGTCTTTCTCTCTTTTCGGGTGGCTTGTGGATAATTATCTTTACCTTGTTCGACCAGTAATGCTTTCATCAGGATTTTAACACCTCGCAAGAAATTTTGAAAGCATAAAGCCGTGTTCTTTCTGTAAATTCACCGTTCAACTCTTTGTGTTGAGTTGACGATGAACGCTTCGTTGAAAATACGTAAAAGTTGAAGGTTCGTATGCTACGCCATTTTTCTGTTTTACGAAAGTTTTACTATGGGAAAAAGTACGTCTTTTACTTTCCTCTACTTCTTCTTCTTTCGACAAAACTTGGAGAAGGTTTGCTCGTCGTATTTTGTTGTATGTTTTGTATTTTCCGATTTTTGGGCAGCAATAAAAATGCAAAACTCTCATGTTTTCTTTGTTTATTTCAACGGTTTCGTAATTCGTTTCATCTTCGTTACCAAAGTCTTTTACCTCCGGATGAATACTTAGCATTAATCTTCATCATAGCGCTTCTACTAAAAATTTTAAATTAACTTTAAGACAATGTAGGATTTATCAATTCTTTAATACAAAAAATATCAAAAAATCTTTTTTCAATCATAAGCTATCCGTAATGCTGGTATCCGACCGGTAACCTATGAGAATGCTCCACTTTTGAGACGGAAAGTGTTGCCATCAACTAAAATGTCTTTCTTCAAAGTGAATAAGTTCAAAATGATAAGTTTCATCCAAAAACGAAACGAAATACGTGAAGATTGCAACTAATACAGGGCCTTGATACGAACATCTATTGTTTAGCCGTAGAATTGTCAGGATGGATCCCATTATTTACCAAACCATTAAAGGTTATCCTCTCCAAACGTTTTGTCATAATGAAACAGAGTCAAACTTTTAAACGTAAATATGACGACGAACAGTTTAAATATAAAATAATTTCCAGTTTGGGTTGTTAATATTCGTGTGCAAATGTTGTCTTTTTCTTATATTGCATGCCCTCTTCCAGTTATAGTAAGGGGGATTTATCTTTTTGACAATTTTGAAAAATTATGAATGTTACTTGGACTCTCGAGAGAGATATATTGGAAGGGTGGGCGAGGGGTTGTTGCGTGCACGTATTTCTAGTATACCAATATATAGAAAGATACATACACAAAGCGAAAATTTTTCTCCCTGGTCACCACGCGTGTAACAGGACTCCACGCACGTCGAGATTAGTACCCTCGCACCGCGCTTCGCGCGGTGGGCGAGGGGATAATGTAAATAACGTCTGAGAGATCCATACAAAGGGAAAAAGAACGAGACCAAATCGATTTGCTTCAATACGGTACCTAAGTATGGTTTGGTCAACAACACACCTGTCCCTGAGCTTGCACATGGCATTTTTGAATCCATGGATATGTATATATATATATATATATATACATATCCATGTATATATATATATATATATATATATATATATAGATGTACATCTGTATATATATATAGATGTATACTATGTATATATAGATGTACATATATATATACCACAAGCGTGGGACATTTGAGTTACCTATATAATGTAGGCTACTCCATCCTGCTCATCAGCACTACACTGATGAGGCCCAATAGGCCGAAACGGTTCCGTCTGTAGTTAGATATCGCTCTATGGCCTCTTGGTTCATATTGAACACTCTACAGGATGAATCATGACGCTAGCGAATTTGCGCACGCTCACTAGTCTCTAGTTAGAGCACTCTGGCATGGCTTAGATATACCACAAGCGTGGGACATTTGAGTTGCCTATATAATGTAGGCTACTCCATCCTGCTCATCAGCACTACACTGGTGAGGCCCAATAGGCCGAAACGGTTCCGTCGGTAGTTACATATATATATATATATATATATATATATATATATATATACATGGGGAGCATTTATACGCTCATTTTTTTCAGCAGGGTCATCAGGGATTAGAGGATATTAGAATAATGATTATTGATAAAACGGATGTAAGTAAGCCTGAAGAGAGGGAGGGATTTGGGTGTATAAATTGAATGCGTTCATTCCAGATGGACTCAATCTTAGGGATTTTACTTAATTATGAATTTTAATTAGTTGTTTAATTTATATTTAAGTGGACTACTGACTTCTGTATTACGACCTTGAATAAGGGGCTTGCCCCGAAACGTTGGAGAAGAAATAAAGATTTTTAAATGAGTTTATATATATATATATATATATATATAAACATAGATACGCAAAGCGAAATTTTTTTCCCGAGTCGCCACGCGTGTAACAGGACTCCACGCACGTCGAGATTAATACCCTCGCACCGCGCTTCGCGTGGTAGGCGAGGGGATTATTCAGACTGCGCAAATTTTTCTCCCTAGTCACCACGCGTGTAAAAAGACTCCAAGCAAGTCGAGATTAGGACTCTCGCCAGCTAGGACCTTCGGCCCTCGCTCCGCGCGGCGAGTGAGGGAACTATACCATTGAACTCCAAAAAGACAGGAACGATACCTCGTCATACCAGGCCTCACGATTGAATGAAGCCAATATGGGGGCAGCCATGTGGGTCAAAAACACGCGAGGAAAGTTGTATTGAACTTTTATTTTTGATGTACAGTTAATTCTAAAAAATATGCTGTCCTACTGACATTGTCTTCCACCTACTAAGGACAAAAAAGTAGTGTCAAAAAATCCGAAATTTGGGTGAAGTTTTTCACTATAGATTGCGTGTTTTATCGCATAGGGGACTGGGATGACCTGCAATTTAACCCACATGTCAGCCTCCATGCTGGCTTCAAAATACAGTTTGCAGGTATCGTTCCAGACTTTTTCCAGTTCAATAGATTGTACTTACTGTTAATTTTTGAGGGCTAGAGTACCGTTTAGCGGACCCTGACAAACCGCTGACCTCGAGAATTTGAGGCTGAGTTACGGTTGAAAAAGTTGGTCGGCACTAGAATGTAGCCAGTGAGACCAGGTAACCGCGTAGACTGCGACTGGAAAGTTAGGTATTTCATTTATCTGATAACGTTTTAGAAAAAATCGTTGGGGTTTAAGTTAAAATATCGCCAGGGATAACACGTCAATGGTTAGCATTAGGATTGGGGGTTAGGATTAGGGTCCTAATTCTAACATTAACATTCAGGATAATTCTAAACCTTAAGACCATTGACATTTCAGGATTATCCTGAATCTCAGGTGAGAGGATATCAGGTGAATAAAATAATTAATTTTCCTGTCCCAGTCTCCACACAGTTACCTGGTCTCCTACCTGGTTTCGCGTCTATCGCCTTTCTAACAAGCGTCATCGTTAATTTAACAATGTACTTCCCTGCTCCGTTAGAAAAGAGACTGAATTCCAAAGTTAACGAACTGCTAAATTTCGTTGAAAGAATGTCAATGTTGTTTTGCTATCCATGCACTATATTTACGAGGCCGCTTAGTTAGAAAATAGGTGCGACCGGAAATGAGGACACAGACCCGAAAATCGAAGTCACGTAGAGATTACTGTTCCATTCCTTATGTTTGTTTCAAGTGATTCTTCATTTAGTCTGTCTAGAAAAAATGGTATTAGACCAATACCATCAATACCATGTACGCCTCCCCAGATGTTCCAGTTCAGCTGCGACTTAGCCTGTTAAAACCAGCAAACCACGTCGGTGTTTCAGGTCTTTTAAGCGGGATACAGTCGTCACTCCGCTTTATAGAAACTGCGGTTTCAAACCTTGCCAAAATCCGAGGGCAGTGGGGCGAACTTTATTTGCTCCAGACGTTCCCAGGAAATCGACCGTATTGTAGTCATGAAGCCACAATATCTAAAATACTGGAGGAGGGCATCTCCTCACGCCCCACTAGCTTAGTAAGTACGTAGATCTATTTCACTCGCATTGCTGCTTTGGGGGAGTTGACAACCTACTTGAAAAAATTCTCAATCCCCTGGACGGAAGTTGGTTGGACTAACTCCCATGGCCCCAAGTAGAGGCCAAAAAGTGGAATATGTAGTGATCACCTGCGAAATTATACTTGTTAATTACCTTAGTGGGCTAGAGTGCAGTTTAGCAGACCCTGGCAAACCGCCGACCTTTCAGGGTTTGTGGTTGGTTTGGGTTAGGGTTCGTTAGGGATTGGTCAGGGTTACTCACGGAGGACTGCATTCGTAGAATTGACCGCCTACATGAAAACGTTTTCAATGCCCAGGACGGAAGATGGTTGGACCGACTTCCATAAGGCCAAGTAGAGGCCAAAAATTACAAAAAATATCTTGAGAACAAGATCTTTATTTTATTCAATACACTACTGTGCAAACAGGTTAACGGTAAGATTTCTGGTAGCGTGCACGAGGTCCTGGACCACCGAACTTTTTCGCCTCACTGCGACGAGGATCAGCTACCAGCAGCGAACGGTCATACTGCGTCAAGATGTCCTTGATCTCCTTCTTCGATGCCTCATCCACATCTAAATATCCGTACAAGGAATCAGTTGCGAGTCGATAAGCGAGACAAGGAGATAACGCAAATTCCCGTGTAAGTGGGGATAACTTAACGAAGTATTACCCCAGAGCCAAGCAATGTTGTGACAGACTAAAGAAAAACCAACCCATACGAAGCCGTGTTTAAGAAAAGTCGTGCTTGACAAAAACTATGTTCAGCTGATTGTTCTGGTAATTTTTTCGCTTAGTGAAAAAATAGTTGAGGAAATTCTAGGGGTGCACCGGATCTCGGTTCCGGCCGGTTAGTTCCGGCCGGAACCCCGGTTTTTCAGAGTTCCGGTTCCGGCCGGAACTGTTGAAAAAAGCATGGCCGGAACCGGAACTCTCTCGTTTTCAGAGAGAAAGAACATCAAGTTTATTTAATTATTTTATTTAATAACATCGATGAAATAGACTGAACAGATCACATTTCATATTTCTACTTCGTTGCTAAGAAGATAAATCATTAAAATGTGAACTAAACTACATAAATAATATGATACAACATGGTGTCCAGTGAAGGTATCGATTAGAGAAAATTTGAACCAAAAAACTCTAAAGTTTATTTCCGTAATACGTATAACATATTAACTTAATAACATTTATTTTACAGTAAAATGTTTCAACAATAGCCGTTTAATGTCACTACTAACAGTTAAACATCACAACTACGATAATGGCAATCGTGGAATATTATGGTGCAGGAATAGTAACTGTTCGCCATTTCGGGGAAGTAGACGTAGGGAAGTAGGGAAGTACCAGTCAGGCACTGGCATCAGACAAAATCAAATATTACCATATATGGTCTAAATAACTCAGTTCCGGTTCCGGCCGGAAGTTCCGGCCGGATTTCTTGGTCAGTTCCGGTTGGTTCCGGTTCCGGCCGGAACCTGAAATACTGGTTCCGGTGCACCCTTGGGAAATTCTATCGCTTCCTGATTTATGGATGCACCGGATCCAAATTTTAAATTCTGCCGTGAAATCGTTTGGTCACACGGTAACCTCCTTGTACATTGGTGATGAACCTTAATTGAAGTATTCAATTTTTAATCATTCATGGCCAACTAACACCCCCTATTTAACTGGAATCTACATTACGTTTATTGACCTATACTTTACAGTACATACATTTTTGGTAATATGCAACCAAGGACTTTGCGATTGCTTGTCTGATAGCTGGAAGAAAAAAATTTAAATGGGAATACATGGTGAATGTGTACATCCACGTGTTCAAACATCTAGTTCCCACATGTTTAACAAGTCTGAAAAAGTTATTGGCAGTCTTGTCGCAGCTTTGACGGCTCGCGCAAATTTGCCACAAGTTGTCTTAAGAAGTTTGAAATCCGTTGAGCAGGGGGCTTGATCATGCTCGAACCGCCTTACTTCTGGTGTAATGCACTTTTCAGGCAACAGGAAAGGGTGCCCCAAAGTCACCAGATGCATACATA
This sequence comes from Heliopora coerulea, assembly GCA_030142905.1. Taxonomy (NCBI): domain Eukaryota; kingdom Metazoa; phylum Cnidaria; class Anthozoa; order Scleralcyonacea; family Helioporidae; genus Heliopora; species Heliopora coerulea. The sequence goes on along the minus strand of JASJOG010000313.1, from coordinate 100,006 downwards.
AACAATAGCTTGAGTACATGTGGGAGATGGTAGATTGTCTATAGTAGGTTAGTGTAGTCTTGAAAGACTGTTGGTGACTGACGTTTTGACGGCTTCAGCGGGCGAATTTTCTCTACGCCCACTTGAAAATGGTGCATACTTACCGTGAGACCCTGATAACTATTCTCGTTCATGTAATATTATAATCCAGCATGTCCTTTCACATAAATTTTTAGTAGCATTACGGTTAGGATATCCTAGCTCGAACTAATTCTAACCCAAACCGTGATCCTAACCCTAACTGTAATCCTCACCTGAATCTTAGGTGAGACGACATGTTGAATTATAATATAACGCGAGCACGCATAGTTCTCAGGCCCTCGCGGTAAGTGTCTGCCATTCTGAAGTAGGGATAAAATAAATTGCCATAAGCGGCGGTCATCTTCAGAGTCCTTTTTTACGACTATGAAGATGACCACTGCTGTGGCCGTCGAAACGTCAGTCACCGACAGTTTCTCAAGACTACACTAACCTGGACGAACTACACCATCACTAAGATGTACTGATTCTCTCGGTTTCAAATCAGTTGATTTAAACAAAAGCTTCGATGCTCAATTCAGTCTCTTGCTGCATTCTGTTATGCCTAGCTTATCAAATGACAAGTGTTTAGTAGAAACAACTTACCATACACCTGTGAGACATGTCCACCACCTTTGACTCGCACTCTGATGTCCACACCCTCAAACCGCTCATTACCCAAGAGTAAAATAGGTTCTTCAAGCTTAAACGTGAGAAAATGTGAAAAACTTAAGTAATCTGATGTAAAATTTGAGCAGCACACATCATAACCATCTGTGACGTTGTCACAGATATTAAGGGTATTAAAGTAAGGGTATTAAAATAGGGGTCATTCCATGCCAACTCACCCACAGGTTCCATGTTGACCCTCTCATATTCTTATGATATTTTGTCTATACCAATATACTTCAAAAGATGTAAGACTTACAATATGTGAGAAATCTTTTTTGTGTAATTGTACATCTAAATTCAAAAAAACAATCTGATAATGAAACAAAATCAAAGTTTATATTATTGTTAGTTATGAAACTATAAGAGATATGATTAAAATAATCATATATTCAAAACCCTCAGGTATGAATTGGCCATAGTGGAAGGAATCAGCCATTTATTTACAAAGGTGACCATATTATGAAGTTTAAAAAGTCTCGAAAATGAGTCATGGGTGAATCTTCCACTGAAAATGAGCCACGCCCTAAAATCTAATGGATCGTAATTTTCAAAGTATTTGAAATTTCTCCCTAAAAGTTTCTAAATCATCATTACATAAACAGTTGACCGTGTATGTGCATTTTCACAGGAATCTGCAATGATCACCATGGAAACTTTCTGAATTTTGGGTGATTTGACATGGAATGACCCACAGGGTTAATCTATAGCATCTACAATACAGCAAGACCTTGAATTACAATCTACAGGTATTGGGAATAATGTTGGAAATTCCACAACAGATATGATCACAATAAAAGAAAAAGTTTAAAGGTGACAGTGTCCAGAAAGTGAACGAAAGCCCTTTATCTCAGGGTTTCCCCCAGATAACTTCTGAGCAGCAGCCAGCTATGCCCACTCTTCTGACAAAGGTTGCCGTACCACTATGCCTTAAATTAATGATAAACTTCTAGTTGGCCAATTCTAATTAGCAATTCTTTTTCAGAGTCACTCTCAGGGTAACAATGCGAGAATATTTCATTTAATGGATTAAACGAGCAAACTCTTCCCAGATGACTCAATTGGTAGAGCAGCAATCCGGTAAGCTGAAGATGCCAGATCAACTTTTCAAGTTGACTTCAGCTGTTTAGGTTAATCACAAAATATTCTGTACCGGTAAATGTTACCCTTAGGATGATTCTGAAATTCCTCAACTTTTTCTATTTTATTTGAAACTGGCAAAACATCACTCAATTTTTCATGATCACAGTATACATAAAAATGTACTTTGCAATCAAACACTGTTCAAAAAACATCAAGTATACAGGGTAAGTCCACGACATAATGATGTGACATCAGCCTTGCATGTGTACATGACTCAATGTAAAATTACTTATACACAATTGAAGAGTGAAAAAAACATCCTCACCTAGCAGCAAATTGCTGAAATTCCCTACATCAAATTAGTTTGCAAATGTAACCTTTACCATTTGATTCCAAGTAGTCCAAATTGTTTGGAGCATTATACAGATCAGATGATTGTGGCTGGAATTTCTGTCCAGGATTCAGAAATTTTTTCTGTGTATCATAGTTTGACAAACCCTGTCCTTCATTACTTTAACCTAACCTACCACTTCTTTAACTTCAATAACAATATGTTACCTTAAACCGCAATGTCTCTGGCTGAACCAAGTGAAGAGGCTGTCCATTTACCCTCACCATACCATTGCCTTCCTTGCAATATGCAACTGCTGTGGCAGTTTTCTAAAGGAAACAATGAAAGTGTAAGAAGTCATCTCACATTTTGATACTTTTAATACCACTCCCATACACCTTTGCAAAAGTTTACGTTTCTCTTATCACACTATCTCACTCTGTATCTTCCCAGCCTCCATCATAATTCATTTTGGTGCCCATTATCTTAGCATGTTTTATCAATAAAAACAACTGACCACCATATTATAATCCAGGGTTCGAAATTGACTGTTGTCCAGTCAGCAAAAATGACCAAAATTTAACACTGATGACCAAATCCCATAAGATGGTTGCCCAATTCGACGACCATATTTCAAGCTGTCAACCTCTTGGTGAAACTGATATTAAGACCCAAAAAATCATAACCTCAGTTCAAGATATTTGCAAAAAAACGTACAATTATACAACCAGTCCATTCATCATTGAATGATTCATACATGCAACTCTGAATGTTTGTATTCTCCACCATCTTTGTCTTGTGTTTTACTACAAGCAATTACAGCCAAACTTGGTGACTAGATTTTATCTTGGATGCCTAGATCTGAAAAGATGGTTGCCCACTGGGCAATCTCCTTAAAAGGTTAACTTTAGCCCCTGTAATAAACAATAATTGTACCGACATGTAAATAAATAACTTCTTTTTGAATCATTTTCCACATTCATTCAATAGTTATTCTCATAACCATAATTGGTCATGAAACAATATCTTTATATCAGCTGCTTCTGGAAAATGGGGGCATCAGACAACTTAACTTTTGCTGCTGTTACATGGAATGCTTTGGATGTTACTTTGTGAGAAGTTCCCACATTAGTTTTATTTACTCATGGTCTAAGGCTAATTTTGGACTTTAATTTATTTTAACTACTGAATCTATTGCACGTTTTAATCTTTCTTTTATTGCATTAGTGTGATTCTTATATTCCATATTTATTATTATCTTATGTTTTTGATGTTCATTGTTGGCATCTAAATATAGATTTACAGCATTATTATTACAACTTGGAATATGAAATTATGCCCTCCACCTCCACATAAACACTTATCGCAGCAACTTCTGCCAATATTCAATCCAATTATATATATAAATTGACTATTTCAATACACATGTATTTTCTATACCTTGCATATTCACCAAGGGCATAAATGTTGACTGATCAGTGGGTTTTACAGTTTCAATTACTAAAGTCATTGATTGCTTTGTTAAAAATACAGTACTTCTTTTTGATAGATAAGTATTTTCATTTGGGACCAGTTCATACATGGCATAATTGTGGCAATTAATTCACAGCTTTGTCACTTAGTGGTAACAAACACAAGCTGGTCACAAACACAGGTTCACTTCATATGATACATTTAATTAAGAATAATTTATACCAATGGGCATCCCAAAATTTTGCATTCATCTGGTCAATCTAGATGCAATGTTCCTGACAAATTAGCTCTTTGGACAAATTTAGTTCACTTCATACAGATATTACAGTGTATCCACATATTCATAACATATACAATGTTGTTGATGATTTTAATTCACTTTATACTGTATGTTGCATAACTGTCACATTTAATTGGCTGAATTAATATGGCCTTTTTGTGCAAGGCAAAAGGCAAAATTTCCTTCCAGCAGTGTTGAAAAATCAATGTGGAAATGCATCAAATTTAACACAAAAAAAAATATTTAAACATTTGAACACTCACTGTAATTACATAAAACATTTAGATTTTAGATTAACATAATAAATGCTTTGATTCTTCTTACTAAATTGGTAGTTTACCCATCATACTAGTTGTCTTCTATATAATCCACATACACAACTGACCATGCCATATTTCAATTGTGAGAGACCTACCCTACTGAATCTCCACAGCAATCTTCCAAGGAATTAAGAAATTGACAGACTTTATGTTGCACTTACAGGATACACCTGTCATATTTGAATGTTTATCCTTGTGAACATAATATTGTCTCAAAGGCAAAAATTCCTGTTTATGATTCGCTCACTAATGTACTGTAGCAATACAACCAGAAGACTCAAGCAAGTTAATCATATATTGTACATCGAAACTGATAATTGCATATGACAATTCTATTGAGTAGAGTAAATGAGCCCTAAGTATTGTCCCAACAACATACAGATGAGATAATACTTAAGGTCCTGAAGTACCCTCCTTCAGTTTTTCAACAAATGTAAAAAATGTACTATGTTCCCCAAGACTATAGAGATTACACAAAGAATTTGAGTATACATTCATTTGTGAATTTAGTCAGTTATTTATAATTGCTGTTTTAGGCAGTTCCAAGAGGAACATGCTTTAAATTTCATTTGGACTTGAATGTTTAATGGCCTTATACATTGTCAAGTAACCTTAGCAAGTATCTCTCCATGAGTTCTTAGCAAACTAACCAAAAAAAAATCCAACTGATGTCACAAATAATGCTCAAAATTTTGCTTTCATGTGAGTTTTTGGGTTACAACAGATATACTATCTGGCCAGATGACAGATTTTTTCACTTTTAGTATATGCCATCTGGTATATAACTGCTGTATCTATTCACAATAACCACTCTGCAGCATCTGGAGAAATAACCAGTAAAACATTATTAATATTTTGCTTATCAAGTTTCTGTATCATTTATAATATTGAATAGATGGCTTGGTTCTGTAAGTAGATTACTAACCAATTTCATGACTATGGCACTACCACTGAGTCTAAGAATATCCAACTCTAGAAAATGTTTGAAACTGGAGGCTCTAAAATGTTATTTCAAATAAGATCAAAATGGCATGAGTTCTTTTATCCTAATTAACATGATACTTAGCTAACTCAACATAACACTACTTCACTGCCTGCACAAAAAGTGTCAAAGCAAAAGGGGTAAAAATAAGATAAAAAAATGTGTATTATTATACACAGAATGACAGTGGTATTTGTTTGATATTGCAGTAAAATGCTTTCAAAAATATGGTTGCTGGTTGTTGAAATAGATATGGACATACAGCTGGCAGAGATTGAAAGAATGACAGCATTACTAGCTAGATGAAATCAGCCAATTTTTACTGCATAAAAGCTTTTTGCAGATGTACCTCTATTTGCTTTCATTGTTTTGTACAGAACTTAAACATGTTTTGACTAAAATTTTATTTTTCTTATTTCATTAAAAGTGGACAGCTCTGAAATCAAGAATACTGCTCGCACTTAATGAGAAATTTGCTTATATATGACCAAAGGAATCTTGACCAAATATATATGACCAAAGGAATCTTATATCTTAAAATCCAACCTGGATTGCTTGTGAAACATGCACCTTCTCACAACTGGTCCTTGTTGGTTTTTAAATTAATATGATTCTTACACCTGAAAATCTCTTTCACTATATATAAACTTTATTTCATTTGATGAAGTATGCAAATATTCACTGAACGAACAACTTTCCACTTTGAATCACTTCCTCAAGACAATATGAAGATAGATAAATCTTTTGGTGGTATCACCTGCAAACATGTAACAAGGTAACTTATACAAAAAGTAAGTGAACAAAACCTGTGATTACATTCTCTCACTAGCTCAGATATAGAAAGCTGGCTCATAGAGTGTGTTATAAAGGAATTTTTTTATCTTGATTTGGTCCACATTGCACCTGGGCATCAATTTTACAAGCGGCAATAATATTGCTTGTTTAGGATTAATTTTTCATCTTGCCTCAAAGACTTCTGAGGATAACACTATAATCCAGGACCAGGCGACAACCTTAGCAAATATAGGAAGAAACAAACTCCGAATGTCTTTGAAATGTCTGATGATGTCTTTGAAACAAAGACGAAATATCACAATTTCTTTGTAATTCTCTTGATTTTAACTCATATCTTGAGTTATCAAGATGGCATTATTGTTCGGAGTTTGTTTCTTCCTATATAACACTATAAGCTTCACAAAATTATTGGTGGGTAAGAAAAAAGACTCTATCCAGTATCCAGCCAATTATTTTAACTATCAGGCCTATTCAGTATTCTGCCGGAGAGCAAAAATCGTTTTCCAACTTTAAAACACGTGTCACGGTAAACTGTAATTGAACTAACCTTTCGACCAAACACTTGAACCGATTTCGACATTTTCTGAAAAAATATTAGCAAAGTAATTTGAAGAAGAATTCGTGTCATACAATACCCATCTTCTGGGAATATTTCTCGGATGAAAAGACATTTTCAGATACTTACAATGTCTGAGTACTTCTGAGATGGAAGTTAGCAGTCAAAGAGACCGACCTAAGCGCATGAGCAAGACTTTAAGACGGTGAAACACGGGCAATGGCGAACAGGAAGCAATTCCAAAACGAACGCTTAACGGCTCTCGGCGACAAAGTCAACAGAATTTTTACACTGCCATTGCCCCCTTAGATTGCCCTCCACCTGGTGGTTGACTCCCCCTGCTGTCAACGTTCTTTTCCTGGGAGGAACATGTCTGTAAAACCGGTAGTTGTTCTTGGCGTCGCTTGCCTGTTATTTTCCATTGGTTATTATCAATTTATTTTGCGAGAAAGTAGCCAACTGGACATAGTAGAAAGAACGGCAGTGGAGCTTAGAAAAATTATTGGAAAGCGACCGACCACGTATCGTAAAATTGCAGTGGGGTTAGTGTTATTTACTTACACTCTTACAGTACAGTGCCTGCCGCATGGTCTGTAATTCTGTTTTAGAGAATCTTGTTGAATGCAATTTGTTTACTATGCAGAATCTGTCGACTTGGATGCAAATGAAACCGAAGTCGAAAACTAAATTCTGGGCCGCCAAATGACTCTTGCTTTTGAAAATTTGTACCTACTTTATGCCCATCAAATTTTTCTTGATACTTTAGCCACTCTAATCTGTACTTAACCGGCATGGAATTCGTGTTCTGCGAAAATTATACATGTTATAGTACAGCCGTCTGGCTGCAACGCAAGCTAGATATAGTGATGAAAATGCATGTATTGTTTTGAAATACCTATTTTCTTGTCATTGTCTCAATTCATGATCATTGTAAAATTACTAACGTACTTCTTCTCATAC
>JASJOG010000313.1:0-87500 GCA_030142905.1 Heliopora coerulea | reverse complement strand
GAGGAGATTTTTATGACTAAATTATACATTACCATACTGTACATCAGGACAAAATCTTAGGCCAGAGTTGTTCCAGGTAGATTGTTCTATAGGCACAGACATTTTGTCTGATGTACATGATGGCATCATCTAACTACAAAAATTGTAATATAGTAGAAAAAACTGAACCAAAAATATCCATCTTGCAGCTGGATGTTCAGCTAAACACAAGAAAGGACATAGTAATCGTGGTAATATTTCAACTAGAAGTACGTGCACGCAACAACCCCTCGCCCACTCTTCCAATATATCTCTTGAGAATCCAAGTAACAATGATAATTTTTCAAAATTCTCGAAAAGACAAATCCTCCTGACTATAACTGGAAGAGGACATGCAATAAAAAAAAACCCACACAGAATTTGGCCGCAAATAAACAACAGTCCAAACTGGAAATTATTTTATATTTAAACGGCTTATAGTCATATTTACGTTTAAAAGTTCAACTCTGCTTTATTAAAACAAAAAGTTCGGCGAGAATAACGTTCGACGGCTTAACAAATAGTAAGATATCTGTCCTTAAAATTAAATTATTAAACAATAAATGATAGCATCAATACCTTGAATTAGTTGCAAGCTTGTGGTAATTCGTGTCAATTTCCAGTTAGACTTCTCACACATTTTACCTTGAAGAAAGATTTATTTATTAGATGGCTGGACTTTCCGTCTTAAAAGTGGAGCATTCTCATAGGTTATCAAACGGACACCAGCATTACGGACAGTTCATGATTGAATATTTTTTTGACATTTTTTTGACTTAAAAAATTAATAAATTATACGTTATCTCAAAGTTGGTTGCAAATGTCTTTAAGATGTGCTATGATAAGGATTTATGCTAAGTATTCATCCGGAGGTACAAGACTTTGGTGACGAAGATGAAACGAATTACGAAACCGACGAAATAAAGAAAACATGAATGAATTCTGCATTTTTATCGATGACGAAAAATCGGAAAATACATTACATAAAACAAAATACGACAAGCAAACCTTTTGCAAGTTTTGTCGAAAGAAGAACGAGAAGAGCGAAGTAAAAGACATACTTTTTCCACGGTAAAACATCAATAAAAAAGAAGAATGGCGTACAATCCTGCTACTCTTGCGTATTTTCAACAAAGCATTCAGTGGCACCTCGATACAAAGAGTTCAACGGTAAATTTACACAAAGACGACTTTAAACTTTCTTGAGAGGTTTTAAAATCCTGATGAAAGCATTATTGGTCGAATACGGTAAAGGTCATCATGCACAAATCACTCTCGAAGTGAGAAAGACTGAAGCGGACAACTGTTTTGCGGAAGGATAATTTGGTGACCAAAATCAAGTAGCTTTGCAGTGAGTTGCCTGGTGGCTGTTTTACCTTGCATTTTTGTTTCGAGCCAAAAGTACACCCTAACGTCTTCAATGGGGTAACATTTCATAGCGACAAAAATCCTGATTGAGGCAATGAAATTTTTGTGTGGAAAGCGGAGGAAGCATCCAAAGACTGCCATGACCTCGACAACTCTTCTGGATGACGAGTGTTCTATCCCACATCCCAAACAATTGACCATGAACGCTGTCCGGCTAAATACTGCAAAATGTTCAAAAATAATCGTCCTACAGAGATGAATCAACCAGAATCTTCATTCTACTTTACCAATAAACACCAGCAAAATCCAGGCGGTAATATTTCGTACAAGAAGTCTCCCTTATGGAAGAATGAAGTCGGGAAGCTACTTTTGAAAGCTGCTCAAAACAATTCCGTCCGCAGAACTTGTACTTAAAAGCTACTCGATTCAGACGTACCTGTGATTATGCAGTTCAGGTAAGTGGTTACCAGAACGCGAAAAGTCCCAAGATTTATACTAATCGACATCTATTGAACTTCAGCGAATAATGTCGTTTTAATACACTTAGTCGCTTATAATAATAATAATAATTTAAACTTATTTACACACGGTGGCCTTTCACTTTCCTGTTTTTCAAAGGGCCGTGTTAAGTTATAACTATATACGATACTAAATTACAAACTGACAATATTACTATACAAAAAAACTATATAAACAAATATATACAATATTAGTTTACAAACTTACAATATTACTCCACAGAAAACTATTGTGTGATATTATTATCCCGGCTCAGTTGCATACATCATTGATCATTCTCTTAAAGGCTTTGACAGTGATTTCATTTAATTTTATCATTGGAGCCTTGCCTGCTAAGATTTCATTCCATAAAGCAGCTCCCCTGCAAGCAAAGCTTCGTTTTAGGAAATTTGTTTTAGGCTTTTGCTAAAGCTTTTTATGGTTACTTCGTAAGTCATACGTGTGGTTGGTAGAGACCTTAAACATCTGTGTTAAGTATTTTGGAGTCATACCCTTAAGCACTTTGAACATCATAATAAGTTCTCTATTTTTTAATAATGACTGGATAGGGGTCCAATTAAGTATTTGAAAAATATTGGAGGATCTCTCTTCATAGCCTAAACCAGTTATGACCCGGGTCGCACGCTTTTGAAATTTAGCCATTTTTGTAAGATTCTCTTGATTGCCATCGTGCCATACAGTAGAGCAGTAATTAAAATAAGGAAGTACAAATGTCTTATATATAGTCACTAGAGTTGCTTGGGGGACATAGGGTTTTATTTTTCTAAGTATGGCTATAGAACAAGAGATCTTTTTGCATTGTTCATCTACATGCCTCGCCCATTGTAATTTATCTTCGATTATTACCTCGAGCACTTTTTTCTTGTAGACTCTTTTGATCGCATGGTCTCCAATTTTAATTACAGGTTCACTTTCTAACTGTTCTAAACGCTTTCTCGAGCCGATAAGCATGTACTCTGTTTTTCCTTTATTCAACGTTAATTTGTTGGCGTCTAACCATGTTTTAACATTAGCAATGTCTATTCCCAACTTGTTTTCAATTTCAGAGACAGTTTGTCCAGTTGCAGTTAGGTTTGTATCATCTGCAAACATAATGGGTTCGGTCATTTGTAAGACATTTGGCAAGTCGTTTATGTAAATTGTAAATAAAAGTGGTCCGAGATTGGACCCTTGCGGAATGCCACACGAAACATTGCGGAAAGTTGACAAAGAATTCTTTGCTTTCCACACTTGTTTCCTGTTGCTAAGATATGATCGAAACCATAATAGTGCTGACCCACGAACTCCATAGCACTCTAATTTAGATAATAGAATTTTATGGTCAACTGTATCGAATGCCTTTTTAAGATCTAAGAACAACACCCCATTAATCAAACCCTCGTCCATGTTCGTCAACCAGTTATTTGTTGCATGGAGTAGTGTTGTTTCAGTTGAATGGTTAGTGCGAAAACCCGATTGAAATTTGGATATTATCTTATGTTGTTCCAGGTGTCTCATCAGTTGTTCGTGTACTATTTTCTCAAAACATTTAGCAACTACAGAAATAACAGAAATAGGCCTATGATTACCACACGAATTTCTTTATTCTGACTTGTAGATAGGAGTTACTTTAGCAGTTTTCCAATCGTCCGGTAATATACCTATCTTAAGTGACAAATTAAATATATGTGTCAACGGTTCGACAATCGCATCTCCTGCGGCATGCAGCAGTTTTACAGAAATTTTTGTCGTAGCCCGATGATTTACTGGTTTTCATATGGTTGATTTCTTTCCTGACTTTATCTCGGGAAATCGTTTGGAAGATAAAATTATCCAATATAGGTGCCACGAACGCCAGTGGATCAACACCATTCGGTATGATTTCATCGGCCAACTTTGGGAAGTATACACGCGAAGAAACGATTGAATTCATTTGCAATGTTATCGTTGCCTGTAATTTTTTCCGCATCAACAACCAATTCGTTAATTATGGTAGTTTTGGATGTTTTGTTCAACAGTTCATTTATCACTTTCTAATTTTCTTTATGGTCCTTACATGTATTCAACTTGTTTTTATAAAAATTAGTTTTTGTTACTTTAATTATTTTGTTCAACTTGTTCCTACACAGTTTGTAGGCATTAAAATAATATGTTGAGTTAGTTGTTACCGCTTTCTTTTCGAGAAAAACCCTACGATGGCTAAGGTTCTTAATTTCTCTTGTTATCCAAGGATTGTAAACGCTTCTAACTTTCCTTTGTCTTAACGGTGCATGCTTATCGGCCAGGGAAAGAAATATAGCTTTCACTGCACTCCAAGTGTCATTTGGGTCATTAAATCGGCGAAGATTGCAGTTATTAAAGGCTCGTTTTAGATCATTTTCAAACACTTCCCTGCTGAAATTTTAGAATTGCTTGGTTTCGATAAATTTTGGTGTATCTTTCTGTGCACTAATTTTGTGGCACATGTATACCAAGCTATGGTCGCTAATCCCCAAATGTATGACCCCAGAAGCAGTAGCAGTTCTATTTCCCATCTGAGTAATAACATCAATTAACGTTTTTGTATTAGCTGTTATACGAGTAGGCTCTTTGATGTGTTGTTTTAACTGATAAATATGCATCAATTCAACTAGTTTCTTAGTGTTTGGTCCAGCTGTATTTGCACACAGGTTACAGTTTAAATCACCTAGGATGATCAACTCTTTGTTTTCTGAATAAGTTTTCTGTAGAAATTCTTCAAACAAGTCGAAAACCTCTGTATTAGAATCGGGAGGCCTGTACCAAGTTAGTATTAAAATTGATCGACTCTTTTGAGGTGTTAGCTCAATACAAATTGCTTCAAGATTGTTAGGAATTAAATCGTTTCTTAAAATAAGTGGATACGTATTTTTGACATAAATAGCGACCCCGCCGCCTCTTCTATTTCTGTCTCGTCTGACTAACTCATACCCTGTAATTTCAACCATACTATTTTGAATTGTTTCGTCTAGTCTTGTTTCATTCAAACTCAATATTTCAAATGGCATTTGCAGAAGGAATAATTTCAGTTCATCTAGATGTTTTAAGAGACTAGTTATATTAACATGGCCGAACTTTAATCCTTTTAGTTTTAGATATATGTGTCTATTGATATTTTGCTTCGGTAAATCATTGTTCGTTAAAGCTGGGCCACAATCGGTTAGATCTAGTCAATGACTGTCTATGTTATTAGTTATACACAATTTAATGTTTTTTGCCAATATAGCTGTGCCACGTTTGTTAAGTGAAACCATAAGAATTAAGATGCATGTTTGTAATATTACTGTTGTCAATAATGTCCCAATTTTCTTCCTTGCAAAGATCTTGCATGCATTTATTGACTTCTGTTAGTTTACTATGTAATCTTTTATCGTCACTTCTGGTTATTATCTGTGAAAGAGTGACTTTAGAGCACGGGCTTTCTTGTTTGACCAATCTGCCGAGATTTTGAAGACTACGAACTATTTCATGCGGCAATTTCGTTTTAAGGTCGTTCGTTGCAACATGTATTATAACATGCTTAGGTTTCAAAGTGAGAGTCGGCTTTATATAATGAGCCATTTCATCAGTTCTACAACCTGAAAAAGTTCGAATGGTTACCTGTTTATTTGTGCCATACCGTAGCTTACGAGCATCAACATACTTTATCGTAGAATCGCCCACCAAGGCTACATCTCAATGTGGTCTATTCGGCCGATCGTTGTCACGTTGGTTCATTGCTTTTGTGGTATTGGAGACCACCCCTTCGTTAAGTTGGTCAATTCCGTCACTTGTATCTTCTATCTGTAGGGCTCTAAAGCGATTAGAGTTTGAACTCATGTCGTTATCGTTGCTGGTAGTTTGCTTCGCTTGTTTATCTTGCCTTTTGCGTCCCTGATTCGTTGTTATTGTTTTCCATTCGCTCTGTTCTTTTGGTTTGTTGTCGTATTTCTCTTTTTGCTGTAATTTATCCTGCATCAACATCGATAATACGAGTTGAAGGGAGTCTCTTTCTTCCTCAGCCCTTTCGAGTCGCCCTTCCAATGATTCTACCTTCAGTTTAAGTCTTTCCGATGCTAGTTTTTCTGCTTCCAGGTCTTTTTTTAACTTTTGAAGTACTTCTTCGTTCTTTAAACCCGCTGTTCTGGTTTGCATGACAGTTTGTTCGCAATTTTCTTCCTGCAATCGATGAACTTCTAGATCGTTCTGTTCACAAGGATGACTTTCCGATTTATTAAGTAAAAGATTTAAGTTTTTATTAGTGTCTAACTGAAAATTTTCGAACTGTAGCTCGAAATGTTTAAACTTTGTCTTCAGAGTTTCAACAGTAGTAATCAATGAACACAGACAAGCACCCTCATTAGTATTCCTTGTCGAAGGTCCATTTTCAATGCCTTTGTGTAAAACTTTCTGTCCTGTAATTTCATCTTTTTTTGTCTCGTTGGATGACTTTTCTCTAACCACAGCAATCATTTTTTCCTTCATTAAATTGCCTTCTTTACCAGAAAACGTTAATGTCGATTGTTTGCCATACCACGTCATCTCATATCTACCATCTGTACTTTTAAAACGTTTCGCTTCTCCACCCGGCGATGTCCATTTCCCATGTTCGTGAAGCAATTCCTGCATAAATTCCTTTAAAGCCTGTAAACTCCCTTTCCATAGCAAACGTTCGCCGTTAACTTTAAGGTATTCATCAAATTCTCTATTGTTGTAGAGTATTTTGCCTTGGTCGACATTCTCGCCATTAGGGTTGTTTTCGTCATTGTTAGATTGTTCGTAGTCATCCGAAATGATTTCGGATTGATTCTTGCTAGTATTTATAACACTTTGGCTTAGAGAATGGTCGTTTACAAAAGCTGTTAAAGATTTGGCAAGTGCTTGACTTGGGCTGTCGCAGCTCAATCGAACACGTCCACCCTCCATGACACTTGCACGATAACAAATGTCCTGACAGCAAGCGAGTTCCCTTACGTCTTTTGTTCATATAAATCAGAAAGAACCAAGACAAAGCGTTGCTGCAAAAAGTGAACAGTTGGCAAATGGATATTCCAAGGAGCTAACTTTGAGAACTGCTCTGTCAAGTCATAAATTGTCCAGTTACTTAGGCGGCAAAACCAGCTGCAGGCACCAAGAAAGCCATTTCCTTTGCCGATCTTAAATCATTTACTGGCTTCACTGTTCAAATAATGTAAACAACTTGCGAGAGATCCAGACAAGGGGAAAAAGAACGAGACCAAATCAATTTGCTTCAGTGCGGTACCTAAGTACGGTTTGTTCAACAACATACCTGTCCCCGAGCTTGCACACGGCATTTTTGAGTTGTTATTATTATTATTTACAATATTTTAACACGGTACAATTTCACTGTTATGAAAAGGGAAAAGAAAAGAAAAGAGTGATCTTCCAACTGGCCGTGCTTATTTACAAGATTTGACAAACTATTCTTAACTACTATTTATAATAATAAAACTAAAATTAATAGATAAACAAATCACAATAAAAACAAATATAAATTATATTGAAATACAGTTATATATACGCGTGCATCGGTGCATGTAGATAAATGTGTGCATATATGTTTTATTATCTCATGTTACATCTTAGCTAAGGTTTGAAAATGGTAACGCTTTCTGATTTTTTAAGGCTATTGTGTAATGTATTCCAATTTTCTGCGCCTCTATAGCTAAATGAGCATTTCATATAATTTGTTCTTGGCTTTGGCAAAGCCAAATTGACATCTGACTGCCTAGTATTATGATTATGTATATCACAGGTATTTGTAAACATATCTCCCAAGTAGTCGGGGACCAATTATTTATTTTGTACATATGAATCGAAAGTTGCTGATTTCTTCTTTGCTCTCAAGATTTGGAATATTTAGTCTACTTAGAATGTCAGTTGATCTTGTTGAACAACTCTCTCTAGTAATTATACGAAATGCTCTATTTTGGAGTTTCTGTAGTTTATTTGATAATGTACTACCGAGACAACCCCATATTTGTGCACAATAATCGAAATACGGTTGGATTAACGAATTATGTATGACTAGCAAAGTAAAGAAATCAATCGTATCTCGTAACTGTCGAAGAATACCAAGACCTGAAGTGACTTTACTTATAATGTAATCAATGTGCGCATTCCAGCTCAAAGACTCGTGTATATTCAGACCCAAGGATTTTGTCTTTTCTACCCTTTTAATATTGAAATTTCCTACGTATATAGTTGGGTTAGATGTTAATTGGCTCAATCGTCTCTTAGAACCAATGAACATATACTCCGTTTTGCTTTTATTAAGAGTTAATTTGTTTGCGGACAACCAATTCGTAACATTATTTGAATCATCGCTCAATGTTTCAACAATTTCATTTATATCATGGCTTGCTGTTGCAATTCGAGTATCGTCAGCAAACAAATGCGGTTCTGCCTTTTCTAAGCAATTTGGTAAATCATTGATGTATATAAGAAATAACAATGGTCCTAAGCCTGAACCTTGTGGTATACCTGTTTTCATTATTAGAGTGACCGGAATCCATGGATATATATGTATATATATGTAGAAAGATACATACACAAAGCGAAAATTTTTCTCTCTGGTAATCACCACGCGTGTAACAGGACTCCACGAACGTTAAGATTAGTACCCTCGCACCGCGCTTCGCGCGGTGGGCAAGGGGACAATTACTGTGTCTTCTTCTGTTTACTTGAATATCAACTTCCAAGATGGATATTCATAATTTAGTTTTTCTACTATATTTCCTTGAATTGTCAGCTGGCCAATGGTTTTCAATCAAATATCAGAATGTTTTGACCATTTGTTTATTTATTTATATTTATACACTTGTTTATACAGAGAATCCAGTTCAGCAGTGCTGGTTTAAACGGAGCTCTGTTAACAAAGACATACAATAACATATATATATATTATAAATAATCAAGGATTATGAAACAAAACAAAGTTCAGAAAATACGAAATAAGAATATATACCTATGCAAAAAGTGCAAATTAAAAAGATTAACAACAAGAATTAAAATGACGTTTTACATGCAGTTTGAAGCTTGAAAACGACTGAATACAGCGAGTATTAGCCGGTAAAGTGTTCCACGTCTTAGCAGCAATAAATTTAAAGGCAGCTTGAAATTTTGTGGTTCTAGCAAGTGGCAGGCGAAGGGGGTCTTTATTGCGGGTATCATAGCAATGGTACTGGAAGGTATGCTGGTGCAAGTCCGTTGATGCATTTATACACTTGTAAACACTTATGGTAGTCTCTTCGAGACTGCAGTGATGGCCACTTAAATATACACCGTAACTCATCTGTGCTGATCTTCCGGCTTTCAATTATCCCTGCAGCCCTCTTATACAAGCGGTCAAGGAAGTTCTTATTTCCCTGCCAACAGGCATCCCACACACCACAACAATAATCAAATAACGGTGAAACCATTGCGTTGAATAACGTTATGCAGGCATCTCGAGGTAGAACTTTATGGGCTTTACGAAGCATTCCGAGCCGTGATGATATTTTGTTTCCAATTACGTCAATATGATCGTACCACGACAAGTTGGGATCTAATGTAACTCCCAAATACTTAAATTTGTATGCACGCTCAAATGTCATGTCATTTAAGCTAACTGTAAATGTTTGCACTGAGTTTAATTTCTGGTATGTGCCCATTAACATAACTTTCGTCTTGGTTCAGCACAAGGTAATTTTGGTTGAGCCATCCTACAATGTTCTCGAGATCTTTAGACAAAGAGATTTTAATGTCTTGAACGAAACTACTATCAAAATATAGAAGAGTATCATCAGCGTAAAGATGTACTTTACAGTATTTTACTACCATCGGGAGATCGTTTATATACATAATAAACCCGAGAGGACCCAAGACGGAACCCTGGGGCACACCGTGTAATATGGGCTCTGGGTCAGACAAGGCACCATTGATGTAAATACTTTGAGTCCTCCCTGTTAGGTACGCTCTGAACCAGTTAACAGTAGAGTTAATTAATCCAAAAGCAATTAAATTCTTTTGGATTAACTAACTCTACTGTTAACTGGTTCAGAGCGTACCTAACAGGGAGGAGTCAAAGTATTTACATACCATTTTTCTTGTAAAGAAAATTTTATCGACTGTCTATTGATTGTCAAAATTGAATAAAACTTTGAATAAAATTGAATGTTATTACAAAAAAAAATCGTATGGATGCTGCAGTTGGGTATTCTTCTTTGGCCATGGAAAACACATTTATTTCACTGATCCATAGTTCTTTGTGCCTTGCCTGCTGATTAGTTCATTCTGCTTAAACTCATTTGTGATATGACTTGAGGAACATGCATGTTACGGCTTGGGAAGGCAAGCTTCATAAGTTCAGTTTTGCATACTTTGTTCATCAGTTTTTCTTATGTGGTATTCTTAGGTAATGTTGTGTGGTCCCGTAGGTCCAAAACTGAAGTCCCTGCTGCCGGTAGAAATTCTGGTTCCTGAGAGCTGTCAAATGCCAAGAGATGAGAACCATCTAATATTAGAATATCAGAAAAATGAAAAATGGGGAAATGACCAGGCTCCAATTGCCAACAGATTTATCATGTCCCATGATATTGCAAATTCTGCTCTTAGCACACTAGAACCTTTTATAGGTAAGCATTTACAGAATTATTAATAGTGTCGCACCATTTTACTCCTCAAGCAGCACTGCTTGTTATAGGAATATACAGGACCAAGTTCTGACAATACAATACCGTAGTTGCTAATTGGGGGCACCTAAACTAATATAATATTATCTGATTTCTTACTAACATACGTAATAATGAGATCTTCTCGTATACAATTCTTGTACTAGAAATACGTGCACGCACCAACCCCTCGCTCACCCTTCCAATGTATCTCTCGAGAATCCAAGTAACAATGATCATTTTTCAAAATTCTCAAAAAGACAAATCCTTCTGACTATAACTGGAAGAGGACATGCAATAAAAAAAAAATCCACACAGAATTTGGCCGCAAATAAACAACAATCCAAACTGGAAAGTATTTTATATTTAAACGGCTTATAGTCATATTTATGTTTAAAATTTCAATTCTGCTTTATTAAAACAAAAAGTTCGGTGAGAATAACGTTCAACGGCTTAACAAATGGTAAGATGTCCATCCTTACAATTAAATTATTAAACAACGAATGATAGGATCAATACCCTGAATTATTTGTGGGTTCATGGTAATTCGTGTCATTTTCCAATTAGACTTGTCACTCATTTTGCCTTAAAGAAAGATTGTTTTATTAGATGACCACACTTTTCGTCTTAAAACTGGAGCATTCTCATAGGTTATCAAACGGATACCGGCATTACGGACAGCTCATGATTGAATATTTTTCTGACATTTTTTTGACTTAAAAAACTGATAAATTATACGTTACCTCAAAGTTGGTTACAAAAGTCTTTAAGATCTGCTATGATAAGGATTTATGCTAAGTATTCATTCGGAAGTACAAGACTTTGGTTACGAAGATGAAACGAATTACGAAACCGGCGTAGTAAACAAAGAAAACATGAAAGAGTTCTGAATTTTTATTCACCAAAACTCGGAAAATACAAAACATACAACAAAATACGACAAATAAACCTTGTGCAAGTTTTGTGGAAAGAAGAAGAAGCATAGGGAAGTAAAAGACGTACTTTTTTCCACTGTAAAACTTTCGTAAAAGAGAAAAATGGCGTAGCGTACAAACCTTCAACTCTTACAAACCTTCAGCGGCACCTCAACACAAAGGGTTCAACGGTGAATTTGCAGAAAGAGGACGGCTTATTATTGTTATAATCCTGATGAAAGCGTTACTGGTCGAACATGGTGAAAATAATCACCCACTAGCCACCCGAGAAGTGAAAAAGACTGAAGCGGACAACATTTTCGCCAAAGGATAGTATGATCTCCAAAGAGAGGTAGCTTTTCAGCGTGTTTCCTGGTGGCTGTTTGCTTTGCATTCTTGTTTACAAACCAGAAATAGATCCCAATGTCTTCAGTGGGACGACATTTCATGGGGAAAACGATCCTAAAAAAAGTAATAATATCTTT
This sequence comes from Heliopora coerulea, assembly GCA_030142905.1. Taxonomy (NCBI): domain Eukaryota; kingdom Metazoa; phylum Cnidaria; class Anthozoa; order Scleralcyonacea; family Helioporidae; genus Heliopora; species Heliopora coerulea. Next base: position 75,548 of record JASJOG010000313.1, on the reverse strand, counting down.
GTGTGGAAAGCAGAGAAAGAATCCGAAGATTGTCATCCCAGGACAAGTCTTCGGGACGCTGAGTGTTTTATTTAATATTCGGCTTCGGCAGATAACAGTGACCTTGGTCTGGATGATTCTTGATATCATGCGAAAGCCGAATCCAATAATGATTACTTATTAACCGAGTGTGAGGTTTGTGCGGAAAAAAACGAAGGCAAATGCTTTCCCGTACAGACCGAACAAGCGAGGTTAATAAGGAATTTATTATATGGCTTTTGGCTCCTTTTTCATCGCTTTTAACGAAGATTTGTGTTCGTGAGTTAGCGGCTTAGGTTTACTTGCTTGTTTTTACCTGTTACATCGTGATTTTTGGCATCCATTCATTTAGTTTGCCTGCTTAAAATTATCGTTGAGAACGTTCAACTTCTTTTTCCGTAATTTGTTTTTATAAATCTTCTGTAAAAGGTACCTGAATCTGGTTTGTTTTTCTTCAAATCAACTCGGAAATTTTCCCACCAAAACCAGCCGGTCTGTACGAAAAACCTATTGCACGGCTAGGCAGCCAATCGGCGTGCGTCATTTTGCGTACAAACCGGATAGCGAGCTTAACCATATAATAATTGTTAATTATATGGCTGTGGCAACGAGCGTTCCAAATACGGAAATCCTGCAATTTGATTGGTTCATAAGCGGAAATTTCCTGTATTGCCTGCTCATAGAGGGAAATTTAAGAAAGCCTTGCTTATGTCAATTAAAAATTGAGATTTTTGATAGAATTATGAAATGAAAATATGTTTTGGACAACCACAATGAGAAAAGTAACAATGCACAGCGAACGTGGTAAACAAATTCTTAAAGAAATGTCGACAAAAACGTTTGGACAAGAAAGAAAACAAAATTTTGCCGACATCGAGGACGACGAAATCCAAAATTTTATAGATTCCCAACAAACGATAAACACAGTCCGGAAAATCACAACGGATATCAATCAATTTCGACGCCACTGCCTATTAATTGGTGAGAAAAGAGAACTTGACGAGTTACCAACTACCGACCTCGACAACTTGTTGTCCAAATTTTTTATCAATGTTCGTAAACGAGATGGTGGTGAATACTAACCAGACACACTGTAAAGTTTAAAACCCAATATCCAGTGACACATGTCTTAAAAAAAATAAAAATTAACATACTCACGGGCGAATATTTTGTCGTTCTCGACAGGTGTTAGCGGCCAAACGAAAACAACTTGTTCGCAAAGGCCGTGGTAACCGTCCAAACGTAACTCGAGACTTGACAAATGAAGAAGTCAAGCTCTTTGTGACAGGTTAATGTGGCTTTCACAATCCTATGGCTCTTCAGCGTGCCCTTTGGTGAATGTTTTCAATAGATCGTTTTCACTCACGTGATAAAATGCTTAGCAACAGTCGCTACGCAGCCATACTGGTGGGCCAAATGTTTAAACCACTCGAACGATTGTTTAAACAGAGTTGCGTGTTCATTTACTTCTTTGCTTGGAGATGGTTTTCTGTATGGTAATAGGTTGTGGAAGTAAAAGCACTCGCGATAAAGGCCTTCACTTTGCTCGAGTCCCATGAGTAGTCACAAACCAAGGAGAAGAAGCTGAGAAACTATCAAGAGAAAGACGATCGCGTTGGATTTCTGCAATAAGTCGGGCGGATTTGACTGAGCAGATTCTCAGCAACGATCGTGTATGCGGGCGACATTTTGTCTCAGGAAAAGCTTCAAAAAGTTGGGACGGATACAATGTTGATTGGGTTCCAGCTTTGGACCTAGGACACGAGAAGAATGTAGAGAGAAAAAATCTCGAACAAGCGTCACGAAGAGGTCGGATAGCTAGCAAAAAGGAGAGAAAACGAAAGGAACAACAAGAGAGGGAGCGTATCTTGCCAGAGGAAATCGCAAGAAAGAATGAAGCAGGTGAACAAGTTTCAGATATTTGTTTTGTTGAGGAACTTCCGAGGCTCGTAGATTCCAGTACACAAACGGAAGAATTTGATTATTTGGTCCCTGGAGACCCGGCGAAGCAACCGTTTTGTGAGAATGAATTTTGCAACGACGACAAAAGGGTAAAGTTTTACACTGGATTACCTTCGTTTGACACCTTGCAAGTCGTTTTTCATCGAATTGCTCCATTTGTTAATCGAAAATCACAACTTCTAACGCCTTTTCAACGCCTTGGAAGAAAGACTACCGTGATCATTGATTGCTTTAAAATTTTTACTGACAGACCATCCAACCTAGTTGCAAGAGCTCAAACCTTTTCCTCTTACAAAAACCACAACACTGTAAAAGTTCTGATTGGCATTAGTCCGCAAGGTACAATAATACTTCTCTCAAAAGCCTGGGTAGAGAGAACATCTGATAAGTTCTTGACAGAGAACTGTGGCATCCTAGATAAGCTTCTACCTGGTGATCTTATTCTGGCAGATCGGGGGTTTACCATACAAAAATCCCTTATGTACAAACAAGCTCAGTTCAGTTGGCAATCCCTGCTTTTACCCGTGGTAAAGACCAGCTAGACCCAGTGGATGTTGAGAAAACCAGGGGCATAACTAATGTAAGAATACATGTAGAGCGAGTTATTGGTCTTCTTCGAAGGAAGTACACAATATTGAGTGGAGTTCTTCCAACTGATTTTTTAATTTCCAACTTACACGGAACTCAGGAAACATCATCTCCTATGATAGACAGGATTATAAATGTATGCTCTGCATTGGTTAACCTTTGCCTTGGAATTGTACCATTTGACCGGCCATATACACCATAATTGTTGTTGTAAGTTGACATTGTTACCCTTGCAGACAAAGAGTTGATGAAATGACAATATTATCATTTCATATTTTGCTTACAAATGTTGCACATCATTAGATTGCTCAAGTAAAATCAGTATTTCATATTATTTAAAGTATTAAATTGTATATTTGATGTACATTGTAAAAGAAATATAGCTTAACTATTACATAAAATTTTATTGACAATTTTACTGGCCAGGAGTGTAATAGATCAGAACACTGGTTGGACAAAAAGATGAATTTAACTTACAGTAAAAAAATTAGACTACAACTCAATATTTAGACACTCATATCTATTGGCCTCATAAGGAGTGACATACTGTTGTGAGGTTACTTTTATGCCAATGTTAAATTGAGTGATGACATTACTTCCATACAAATTGATCATTAAATAATCAAATGTTCTTTTAATTAAATGGTTGGGAAAAGCTCCATGGCACGGGCTTTCAAACATTTTATCAAGTGAGGGCGCATTCTTGGAATATTAAAACACTTGCGAGGGATTTTGCCCATATACAAGACATGTAGCAAATGTATTACAAATACCGTACAGTCACTGGTATTTATTTGTTGCTGAACAGGCACCCGGCTGATCCCCTTGTGCCTGGAACCAAGCAGGTTTTTAACTAAGTCAATGATTTCTTGGGATACTGCAAAATGTGACAGGCTGTCCATTAGATTGACATAACCAGGGGCACAATAGATTGAGCTAACACACACCCAATGATTGTTGTTGATATGAAGAATCTGCACAAAGTCAGATGATACACTGTCGAACTGCCTAACAGGACCAAATGTCGGTCTTTGAAATCCCTCAATGGACTTGTTTACTGCTGCTAAAAGGATTTGAGCTTCATGTATGATTGTACAATCAAGCCATCCTGTGGGTGATGCAGTAATGTTGAAATCATTTTCACCAAGCCTACCAAGAGATTTTTACATCTCAGTTGGATTGTGCAAAGTTTGAATAAAACTCACATCACCATCATTATGAGGACCAGTTCCTTTAACTTTTTTTCGGCACCATGGACAGATCCAGGTAGTCCGGCACCATGGACAGATCCAGGTAGGCATCCGCTTGTAGTAAAGGCAATTATAATGGAAAAATCTGCCACTCTTACGTGATTCACTATGACATTCTAACAGTTTTTCTGATTTACTTGGTTTTAATTTACATATGCAGACGCAATCAAGGCTCATTGCTGGGTGAGGGATACATACACTTTGTTTCATCTTCTTGGTTTCCCCTGTAACTTTTCTTGACCTCTTAAACTGTAGTAAGATTCTGCAACGAGGGCAATACCAAGTTTTTGGAATACTTACAATTGGGAGACAGGGTAAATGAAAAGAAACTATGGGACAACTGACATTACAACAAATCACAGTATTCTCATCAACATCCTTCCCGCAATAGCAAATGCTGCCTTATTCTGGTGGATTGTCTGTGTCAGTGTTGGTCGTGAAGTGCTTTCTAGTGTACCACTTCCCAAGTACTTCAGGCAGGATGCAAGTTCTCCAGAATTTGGTGAGCTTGGGCAAAATGGAATTCCAGTGTTCATCATCAGGAAAAATTCGCTGGTTAAAAAAATTGGCTGTGCCATTATCATCAAAAGCACAAACAATAAAGTCACAATACTTCCTTTTCACAGTAAACAGTTGCTGCTGCGTTTGGTAGTAATATGCATGATCCTTTTTAACCAAAAATCGACTAGAATCATCTTTGCTCAGACATGATGAACTCTTGAAAACATAGCTCTCAAAATCACAATTCTCAATGCTAATGGGACACTTTACGTCTCCACAACCTTCACCACAACAATCACAAGAACAGAGAAAGTCAGGGGTTGCATGTAGCCAGGGGCATTCTTTATTGATAAAAACACCACATTTCATAATTTGGAAATTTATATGTTTTTCACCCATAGCTTGTTCATTGGCATCAATTGCTGGTGCCTCATGTTCACAACCATGTACTATTGCTTTGGAAAATATTTTGTTTAGTTCAGGATAGCAAATGGATTGAATTAGAGACTGAGAAGGCAATGCAGGGTCTGTGTGAGATGCTAGCTTGCTTTGGGAAGCTCCAATCCTTCCAGCTCTGTGTTTGAAAAGGTTAGATTCTTGTGACTGGCTTCTAGTATCTTCCTCAATTTGTTGCGTTTCAGCTTCAGAGAGCTTTATTTTTTTTTCAAAACAGACTTGTAGCAGTTCAGTATGTTCAAGATCCTGATACTTGGGGTTTGAAAGATCATGAACCGTTGGAATCGTGCGGCTTTTCAGCACAAAGTTCTCGCCGTAAGGTAGAACTAAACTGAGAGCTATGGGCTTGCATTTACAACTGTTTAACTCGGCATCCAGAGAATCCATCTCCTCTTTCGACGGAGCTGGGACACTGTTTGACTCAACTTTTGATTCGTTTGCACGGTCGTTGACTTTTGGTGGTTCTGAAAGTATATCCAAGTCAATCCATTTGCCGATGTAAATTTAATGTCGCGAACTCTTGCCTACTTAACTTCCTTTACGTCCGAAGGAAGAATCCACGGACACTTCACTTGTGTGCAAGATAATTTGCCATGAATTTTTGTCCATGCTTCAAGGTAAAAAAGTACACTTGCTACATAGGAACAGCATTCACCTAGACCAGCTTTACAGCCACAACAGCGAGCAGAAATAATCGTTCCCTGCTTTTCTGTGATGATCCAAACAGGTAGCAAGGAATCATTCATTCGTTGAGAATGTCTCACTTTCGCTAAGACAACATATTTATCCTTAATTATGTGGTCCTGTACGCTTGGAATAAATTCGGATACCATTTGGTTGTACCCGTGTAGGTTCCGAAATGCTTTAAATTGCTGTTTTGTGTAATAACTTGTCTCAAGAACAAGGTAAAACAGCAGATCTGTCGATTCCACGGGCGGTAAACAGTCGGGTTCGAAGTTCTCGCCTTCCATTAGCACTGGATCGATCCCAATTGTTGATATTTTGTCAAGGCATCGCTTCTTCAACTTCAGCTCCAGCTCATTAGCATAATTTGAAAGAGGTATGAAAGGTTTTCTTTTGATATTTTCGCTTGATTGCACTTCGCTATCTTGAGAATCGCACGCCATTTTTATACTTCGCGTGAAACGTGGTCCACCAATATGGCGACCAGACATAATGTGACGTCACATGAAAACGATCTATTACTTTTGGTTTTCGAGCTCGTGATGAAACCCGTAAATTTTGTTGGGAAGATGTTTGTCTTGAGAAAGATCCAAATTCTGACGAAGAAAGGCTGGCTTGGTTGGCAGAAAGGGGAACAAAAACTCGCCATGGCGAAAAAAGCGGTCACAGAAGGTCGTTCGCACCAAAGACTTATGCCACCGGTACTGAAAGATGCTCAATTAAATATTACAAAGAGTTTTAAGCCATCGTCCTAATTCGATGAATAGTGCCGACTCACCGTTCTTTCTTGCCGTGAAACAAAGCATTGGTATTGAAGACCGAATTTGTCACAAATCTCAACCACCGGGAAAAAATTAGCTTGGCAAGTTTTTGTCATCGGCAACCAGAGCTGCAGGTATTGAGAGTGGCTAGAAGAAATTGACCAACCACTTCGTTAGGAAAACCAATATATCCCGACCTCTTGATGCAGATATTCCGGAAGACTATGTGATGCAACTGAGCGGGCACAAGAACATTGAAAGTCTCAGTTCATATAAAATGCCCAGCTCTGCCCATCAGCGAAAGATGTCAATGATTGTCAACAGAGATTTATCTGTCAAAACAAGAGAGCACCGTGAAGAGTCCGCTCTCCAGATGCCTTCACGATCATCAGTGGCTTACCACCCGCAGGGTTGCTCTTGTGCTGTTAAAATGCCAGTTTTTCCAAATAGTCAGCCTTTATTTGCCGGTGCAAACATAACCAACTGCACGTTCAATATATTTCCTCGTAACGAGACTGGCAGCTCTTCTGGTAGCAGGAAACACCACCGTGTCATTTCTTCAAGTGACGAGGAGGATTTTTGATTGTTAGATCTCCTTATAGATGTTTAGATTAGGTTGATCCAGTCGCATTTGCGCCTTGTTTACTTTTTGCTGTTGTAGTTTATACTGACTGTTGACTGTTAATGAGCTTGAATGCTTGTTCTGTGTAGTCAGTTACCTCACTCGTCAAAGCATGTAAGATTGTTCATTAAAGATTAAGCCAATGAGAAGTTAGAACCCAACAATTGCACTGTTTTTTGATAAGCGAAGAACTTTGGAAGCCAACAAATTTTATTATTTTTTCAATGTTTTGTACATCTTTTCTTTATTATAATAACAAACACCGCAATAAAGAATTGCAAGTATTTATTTGACGTTCTCTACCTTAGCCCTTTTTAATTATGATTCAGTAAAGCCATATAATAAACTACTGATTGACCTCGCTTGTTCGGTCTGTACTAGTGAAAACATCGGTCCGATAATTCACTAGTACAGACTGAACAAGCGAGGTCATTAAGTAGTAAATATATATGTATATACAAACGTAGAATTTTTCTCCCTAGTCACCAAGGGTGTAAAAGGATTCCACGCACGTCGAGATTAGTACCCTCGCACCGCGCTTCTCGCGGTAGGCGAGGGGATTAAACCTTGGTATAGCGAAGTCAGCATTTCGAAGTCGTAACTGCCTCATCAGTCTAGAATAAATCAGCTTTATGAGGAGGAGATATGTTCTTTTTAACTTGGTACATTACAGTTGCTATCTCTTGTAATCGACGATTAGCTATAAATGATATAAGATCAGATCAAAACGGCGCGATTGTGGCATACAATCTACACTCTGATGTATATGATTTAGCCACAAGAGTCTTCAGGGTGTATTGCTACATAAGCAGTGGCGTACCCAGGGTTTGTGGTCAGGGGGGCAAACAAGAGAAATAAATTATGTTTGTAGAATTCTTAAACTTATTCAATCTGGAAGTTTGAACTCTTAACCACTATATACCCTTACCTAAAACCCGGTAAGTCGCACAAGAATGTGCGATGTTAATCCATGCCAAAAGTGGCTTAACGCGGAGGTCCTCTGGCTTATAGCGTAATGTGGCCCTTGCGAGTGAAGCAAGCAAGCCTTGGTTTGGGGGAGTCTAGAAGGGCCTTCAGTGAGGGTCTAGGAGGTGAAACTGCCGATGGGGGTCCAGGGGGCGAAGCCCCCGGCGGCAGGGCGATTTTAACCTTTTAAAAGCTCTAAGAATCGATTTGACAGACATATTGATCTTATCAAAGCAAAAATTACAACAATAAAACGAAGTTTCAATGTCAGTTATTGTGAGAGTTTAATACTTTCTATGTATTAGTAAAACAAATCCAAAAGGACTCAACAACTGCGACACAGTAAGATTGCCGTCAGTTTAGAACTTACAATAATATTAGAAAAAAGGTCTTCCACGCATTGCTGGAGAAGGAAGAATCAAATGATGACGGGCAACCAATCGGAAATCACATAAACTGAATTCTACTTTCACCATTACCTAAGTTATAAGTTACTGTTAGACGTTGGCAAAACATAAACCAAAAGTGTGAAAAAAGTGGCCTGAAGTTTAATAGAAAGCAAGTAGAAAAATTAGAAAGTTTTCAATCGTACATCTAGAACACATTTAATGACTGATCGTTCATGGCAAATTACGCAAAGTATACGTAGGAATTCTAAGCATTATTCACAACCGTGAGGGGGCGGCTGCCCCCCTGTCCCCCCTTTCCCCCCATTTGAGTGCGCTACTGAAGATGAGTGACCAAATAGTGAGCCGGGATTGTGTTCTTATTGAGAATTCAGTTACTTCTGGTAATAAAAAATTTTCTGATTACAACGAAAAGAAAATTGAAAAAAAGTCCAGTTACTCAGAGTCTTTCCCTTGGCCCAATCCAGAAGAAAGACTCTGGAAATAACAATGCCTTGAACCTGTACGAGTAGCCCTGGGTATTAGCTTGAGGAAACGTAGAAGTGGGTAAAGTATACCCTCTATCACATCAACACTTTATTAAGACGCGAAAAATTTAGTTGTCGTTGGAAAGGCATTTTTAGTTTAGTTTTCAAAACCAGGAAAGCATTTTGGTGTGATTAGTCATTCATGTTCAAGCAGTTGTGAAAGGTTCCCAGACTCCCAAAAGAATTTTAGACGTTAATCAAAAACGAGTTTAAACGTTTGGTCACGTCATGAAAACACTCCAAAATTAATGAATCTCAAGGAGCGATAGGTCTGAGAGATACATCAGCTTTGCAAAGTTTGGTAACCGTGGTCTAACACGACAACAAGTTCTTGATTTGATATCTCAATCGACCATGATTTTAATGAAATTAATTTAATTGAATGTTTATAAGACTCTTTTGAAAACTGAACTTGCGCTGGCTAGTTCAGGGTCTCAGTGATTAGGGGTGTACCTCAAGGTTCAGTCTTGGGTCCCCTATTATTTAATGTCTTCCTCAACGATCTATTTTATTTCATAAAAGTGGCAAAGCTGTCAAATTACGCTGATGATAACCAGTTATATACTAGTGACTTAAATCCTGCTGTTGTAGAAGAAACTATCAACCAAGAACTGAAAATCGCAAGTATGTGGTTTTCCAATAACAACTTGATTCTGAACCCAGATAAATGCAAATCTATGATAATTTCAAACAAAACTCAAATCGATGATTTGACGTTTGCAATAAATGGAAAACCAATACCTAGGGTCGACAGTTTGGAACTATTTGGAATTGTGGTCGAGAAATCATTATATTTGTCAAATCATATATCAAAGATTGCTAAAAAAGTGGGAAAACAATTAGATGTCCTAAGTCGATTTAAGAAAATTCTCTCACGCTCAACAAAGCTGTGCCTGTATAAATCATTTATTATTCCGCACTTTAGTTATTGTTCTTCCATATGGCAAAACTGTTTAAAGGCTGATAGCAACAAATTGGAAAAACTGAACGAAAGAGCGTTGAGATATATTTATAAGGACTTTGGCACGGATTATCAAATTTTAGCTGGTAGTAACGGGGGTACGCTTGAAGATCGACGTAAAATAGAAATTTTAAATATTGTATTTAAGGCTCTGAATAATTTATTACCTTCATATATTACGAACATGTTTGAGTCGAGGGAAAATATTAAGAATTTAAGAGGTACTAACATGTTAGTGTTGCCTCGTGTTAATACCACACGTTATGGACTTAAATCAACAGTCTATGTGGCATGTAAGGAGTGGAATGCCTTGCCTGATGAATTAAGAAACATTGTTCAATTGAAGGATTTTAAGAGAGCAGTTAGAAATTTTATAATCACATGAAGTATTTTTTTTTTATTTTCTATTTATTTATTTATTTATTTATTTTTTTTTTAATTTCAATTAGTGAAGTTGTATATAGGGTTATTATTATTATTAATTTGGAGTTTTATATACTGTTAGTTGGTTATAAAGTACGTATTTTTATTTGTAAATAATTCAATATTCTCGGCACATTAGCAACTATTTGCTAGAGGCCTAAGAAGCTTCATTAACCCGAGATGAAATAAAGTTATCTAATCTAATCTAAGTGATTACCAAGGTGTACAAAGTCTATTCGTACTAACTTTGTTTACTCTTAAGATGCATGGCCAAAATCGAACCAGTGTTTATTGTCCTTTTAATGATAAGAATAAATTTTCTTTGGTATTTAAATGAGTACAAACTCAAACAAGCTGTCCGTATTATGTCACCATATCTTGATAAGTGAATCTTAATGTCCAATAAGAAGGCGTATCATAGTCACTAAAGATCTTGGTACGAGTTCTGATTGGACATTAAAAAACGCATTAACAAAAATGAGGAAAATACAATAAAAAAATCATAACCGTGTCGCGTCTTTATGTGTGTTAAAAACACGCTTACTTTACCCTTCCAACTTTCTCAACTTAGAAAACGTTAATTTTCAAACTTTTTTCGCAAATAAGCATATAAAGGTGTTTCCTTTTTAAGCCGTTAATAAAACCCGCAGTATGTGCTTTATCGGATCTAAAACACTCGGCTATTACCTCGTGATTAAGCACTTCTGCTCGTTTTTTAAACAATACTTAAAGTCCCTGACGATGTTGATACACCTTTTGTTTGGACATCACAACTCACGTGTAGCTAGTTTGGACATCAAGATTTGATTTTCTTGATTAAAACCACTGCTTCAGGGCTTCTCGCAATCAAATATACGCACATGACGAAGTTCGAGGCTGTTAATGTGCAACTTGGCAGATAAATTACTTGTGAGTTTGAAAACATGCGTGATACAAACCTCATCAACAAGCATGCTGCAAAGCTTAGTTCTGAAATCTATAACCATGTTAAATCCTGCGGACATTTTGAATACCTAAAATTCCTAATGGAACTTTCTTCTCACGTAAACACTCAGTGAGACTCTAATTTAACTCAGCTAATCTTAAATAATTGTTAAATAATAGATAAAAACGAACATTGGTCCTTGCTGCTTGCCATCCGCCGACTAAAGCTGCTGCCGTACCACGGAACAAAAGCATGAAAAGATCTGGTGAGCTATTAACAGCTTATTAGCTCACCACTCTCGGCTATAAATATAACTGTTACCACGAATTATTAATTAGTCTTTCAAGTGAATGGCTTTTTAGAGCCCGTTTCTGCAATACGATTGTTGCGTCCGATTGCTTGTCCTGGCGTATGCGATGTTGTCTTTGTGGCCAATTCCTGGTTACAATTCGCCCACAAATGTAGCAACTAGTGTGAAGGTATCCCCACATTCAGCCCGCGATTCAGCCTTCGACTCGGCTTGAGATTCATGTCGCGACTGGAAATGTTATATTTGCTCTAAATGTCTTAATTACTTTGCCAATCCGAATTTTGAGTTAAAGTTTATGTTCTATTCTTTCTGAATCAATATTAATAATTCTCATCCGGTCAACTTACTAATCACAAAAATGAGATTTTGCAAAGTTTTCTCAAAACCAACTTTTTATTTTGACACATTTTTGTTAATAATTAACCTATACGTACAAAAAATACCTTATCATCACGAGGAAGACACATACCTTCTGGCACAAGTCAATTCAGGAGTGGCACAACATTGTGACCAGAGAAAAGCCTGGAAAACGAAACTGTGAAAGGTAGCACCACATTCGAGGGGAAAACATGGCCGCCAAACCCCGCACAGTAACGTGTCAGTCGATTCATAACGACAGCAGGTGATAAAGTTCACATGAAGTACATCTTTTCGACTCTGAGATGATATAAGCCTTCTGTTACTTTAAAATCCCTTGACTATATCTCAAATTGACCGTCATTGTATCTAGTTTCTGTAACAGGTAAATTCAAAAGTGGTACAGTACTCGTTTAGACCGAGTCTGTCTTCAAAACGTTCCACCAAAAACAAAATTACGCAAGAGAATTGTTCCTTATTCTCAACCAGATGTCGCAATTAAAACTTTATAATAATCATCCTTCTGTAACTTTTAAACGTCTTCACTATACATTAAATTAAACGCCGGCTTACCTTGTTTCTGGCAAAGATGAAGTCCCTTGTGGTACAAAACTCAGTCCTTATTTGTGGTCAAAGCTTCGCACATAAAACAAAATTACGCAAGAGAAGTGTTCATTATTCTAAACTCATGCGGATGTCGTGATTTAAACTCCAAACTGGTCTGACTTCTGTTACTTTAAAATCACTGAATCCTATATGAAATTGAACGATGGTTTATATAGTTTCTGGTACAAGTAAATTCAAAAGAGGCATAAAACTCGTTTGCTTGTAATGGGTAGTCAAAGCTTGGCTTACAAAACAAAATTACGCAAGAGGGGAGTTCATTATTCTAAAACCATGGAGATGTCGTTATTTAAACTCCAAAATTATTTGCTTTCTGTTACTTTAAAATAACTCAACCATATATCAAATTGAACGTCGTTGTACCTAGTTTCTGGCACAAGTAAAGTCTAAAGCAGCACAAAACTTGGTTAGTCGTAATTTGTCCTCAAAGTTTGTCACGTAGAACGAAATTACGTAAGAGAAAAGTTATGACTTTCCTCCCATTACTTTAAAATCACTGAATCATATATCATATTAAACATCGTTTTATCTAGTTTCTGGAATAGGTCAAGCCAAAGGTGACACAGAACTAGGTTAGTTCTTTTTTGTGGTCGAACTTCGCACATAAAACACTATTACGTAAGAGAAACTTTTATTATTGTGAAACCATGCAGATATCGCTATTTAAACTTCGAAATGATGTGTACACTGTAGCTTTACATTGCTTTCACTATACATCAAACTTCACGTCGTTTTACCTAGTTTCTAGCAAAAGTAAAACCAAATGTGGCACAAAACTCGGTCATAATTTGTAGTCAAAACTGTCCATATAAAACTAAATTACGCATTTTGTCCTGCATTATTTCTTTTTAAAAGCGAAACGTTGAAGGCAAATGAAGACTAACCAAGTTTTCTGCAACTTTTGAATTCACTCGTGCGAGAAACTTCAGAAGACGGAGTTCAATTGGATATATAGTTAAGGCATTTTAAAATAACTGAAAACAAATTATTTCGGAGTTTAAATCGCGAGATCGGCTTGATTTTAGAATAATGAACATTTCTCGTGCGTAATTTTGGTTTATGTGTAAAGTTTTGACTAATAACAATGTCTGACCGAGATTTGTGCCACTTATGACTTTTCCTGTTCAAGAAACTAGATAAAACGACTTTAAATTTGATATATAATTGAGTTATTTTAAAGTAACTGAAGGGATATCAAATTGCGGCTTAAATCGCAATTTCTGCCTACTTTTAGAGTGATGAACATTTCTCTTGCATTATTTCGTTCTACGTGAGAAATTTTGGCTACAAATTTCAACCAACCGAGTTTTGTGCCACTTTTCTCTTTACTTGTACCAGAAACTAGTGAAAATGACGTTCAATTTGATATACAGTTTTGTCAATTTAAGTTAACAGAAGCCACATCATTTAGGAGCTTAAATCATGAGATCCGCGTGGTTTTAGATAAATGAACAGTTATCTTACGTAATTTCGTTCCACGTGAGAAACTTTAACGACAAATTACGACTAACGAGGTTTTGTGCCATTTTTCTCTTTAATTGTGACAGAAACTATATTAATCGAAGTTCAATTTGATATATGATTCAGTGGTATTAAAGTAATGCAAGGCGAGTCATTTTGGAATTTAAATCAGGACGTCCGCATGGCTTTAGAATAATTAACAACTCTCTTTCATAATTTAGTTTAATGTGTGAAGTTTTGTCTACAAATTACGATTAAACCGAGTATTGTGCCACTTTTGAATTTACTTGTGCCAGAAACTGTATAAACCGACGTTCAATTTGATATAGGATTCAGTGATTTTAAAGTAACAGAAAGTTTGGAGTTTAAATCCCGACATCCACACAAATATAGAATAATGAACACTTCTCTTGCGTAATTTTGTTTTATGTACAAAGCTTTGACCACAAATAAGGACTAACTGAGTTTTGTGCCACTATGGACTTCATCTTTGCCAGAAACAAGGTAAACCGGCGTTCAATTTGATGTACAGTGATGACGTTTTAATCTTATAGAAGGCTGATTATTTCGAAGTTTGATTCGCAACATCTAGTTGGGGATAATGAACTATTCTGAAACGAAAACTTCACAATTAACTTACACTGCCGAAGTCAACTGAAAAATGTTGACTCGAGCGGGATTTTAACTCGCACTTTCGTGATGCCGGTCCGCCGCTCTACCTGTTGAGTGATCGAGTCCACATGGATTGGAGGCGAGTTTTGTCCAGTCTAAGTGCACGAGATATTCTTGCGACAACTTAACGCTATCCACGAGGATGGATGTGCAGTGTTTCAATTCTGTTTCAGAATCATCCTCAGGGTATTATGAAACGAAAACTTTACAATTAACCTACACTGCCGAAGTCAACTGAAAAATGTTGACTCGAGCGGGATTTGAACTCGTATCTTCGGGATACCGGTCCGACGCTCTACCTGTTGAGCTATTGACCGGTGTAGGTTAATTGTGAAGTTGTCGTTTCGTAATACCCTGTGGATGATTCTGAAATAGAAGTGAACTATTGTCTTGCGTAATGTTTTTGGTGGAACGTTTTGAAGACAGACTCGGTCTAAACGAGTACTGTGCCACTTTTGAATTTACCTGTTACAGAAACTAGATACAATGACGGTCAATTTGAGATATTGTCAAGGGATTTTAAAGTAACAGAAGGCTTATATCATTTCGGAGTCGAAAAGGTATACTTCATGTGAACTTTATCACCTGCTGTCGTTATGAATCGACTGACACGTTACTGTGCGGGGTTTGGCGGCCATGTTTTCCCCTCGAATGTGGTGCTACCTTCACAGTGTTAGACTTACGAACGATTTTATTAAGCACATGAATAAATAATCAAAATTTCAAAGAAAAAAGATTATATGTTGGTGCTTATGTCATCTGAAATGACTAAAAATCTAAACTAAGTGCTGTGCCACTCCTGAATTGACTTGTGCCAGGAGGTATGTGTCTTGCTTGTGCCGATGAGTTATTTTATGTTGGTACAGGTTAATCGTTAACAAAAATGTGTCAAAATAAAAAGTTGGTTTTGAGAAATCTCATTTTTATGATTAGTAAGTTGATCGGGTGAGAATTATTAATATTGATCCAGAAAGAATAGAACATAAACTTTAACATAAATTCAAATTGGCAAGGTAATTAAGACATTTAGAGCAAATATGACATTTTCAGTCGCGACATGAATCTCAGGCCGAATCGAAGACTGAATCGTGGGCTGAATATGGGGATACCTTCACACTAGTAATGTAGCAATACGTCCTGAAAACTCCATTGAGTTAGTCAC
Source organism: Heliopora coerulea (assembly GCA_030142905.1). Classification (NCBI taxonomy): domain Eukaryota; kingdom Metazoa; phylum Cnidaria; class Anthozoa; order Scleralcyonacea; family Helioporidae; genus Heliopora; species Heliopora coerulea. The sequence continues at coordinate 59,911 of JASJOG010000313.1, read as the reverse complement.
ATACATCACAAGTCTGACTCGTATAGAGGTTACTTTGCAAATTATTGCGTTTTCAAATATCTTTAAATATTTCAGAGGAGTCCCTTGTTTTTGGACCAGACCTCGTAGTTGTATCTGGATTTCATCTCCTTGAAGGTAAAAGCGAAGAGTTTTGGTTAAAACGCGTCAGAGAGGCAGCAAATGCCTTTGCTCGTATACCTACGTCAAGTCCAGTACATTTGGAGCTAGCTAGTATGACCAGTTGTTCCATGATGAAAGCAATTGTGGAGCAGCTTTTCCCTCTTGTTAACTCCATTGGTCTTAATGAACAAGAGCTTGTCTTTATCGCAAAATGCTTGGGAGGAATTCATTTGAATTTAACAGAATTGGATAGCTCAGCTGAAGTTGGTATGTTTTCTATAACGTTGTTGATAACATAAAAAACAAACGTCTTGCTTTAACTCCGATATGTCAACCTGAAAACCGACCAACCGACCAACTAACTAGCCCCACAGTTAATGGGATTAGCCGCATACAACGTCATTGAGTCCCCAGAAAGTCATGAAACATTTCAAACATGTGACATGTAACAGTTCAAACCTCTGTTAATGTGTTATTCTTAATGTTGTTATTATTGTTAGTTTAAGTACAGCTTTATCACTTCATATTTTACTTACTAATTAAGGGGCAGGACCCCAAAACGTTGGAGGAAAAAAATATAGTTGAGTTCATTTCAATTTGGGATTCTTTATACACATACGTACATAATTCTATTTCAGAATCATATTCAGAGGTATACAGGAACAGAAATTTTTCATGATAATCTGACACTGCCAGAGTCAACTGAAAAATATTAACTCGAGTTGGATTTGAACTCGCATTTTCTGGGATACCGGTCCGCCGCTCTATCTGTTGAGCTATCGAGCCCCCAGAGATTGGAGGCGAGTTTTTATCCAACTCAAGTGCACGAGATATTCTTGCAACAACTTAACGTTTATCCATGAGACAATGTGCCTTGTTTGAATTCTATTTCAGAATCATCCTCAGAGATATACATGAACAGAAATTTTTCATAATACAAACATACATTCATACATTGTTACATTCATACATACATACATTCATACATACATACATTCATACATACATGTATGCATACATGCATAGATACACACACGAATGCATAAATTTCCGGCTTGGCACTTTCTCGTTGTTATTATTACCCTCGCAAGCAGCGGTGCTTAACGTTAGAAAGCGAGGGAACACTCGATGGTCTTACCTACATACCTGGACTTTTCAGTAATGGGCAGTGGAACGGTAATAGCAAAGCTGTTTAACATGTGATGCGGAGACTTATAGTATACAATGAATCGTTGTTTATCACGGGTCATTGATTGTTACTTTAAAATACGTAAAGTGTAGCGCCGAAAAACCAAAAACAAAATATGTAGAAGCTGGAGGATACCCCTCCTGCACCCTCCATTCAACACTCTGCTAGCTGCACTCCGTGCAACTCATGATATATTACACGAACTAATATTTGGACTCAAATTAATACTAGACCATTTAACTTAACTTAATCTTTTAACAATCAGTTGTGCGCAAACTCTGAAAAACTTGGTAGTTATAGAGTGCTAAATTTCGCTTTCGACTTTTCAGGATTTTACGGCGACACAACTTGCTGGCTTTTAGAAGAATATGGTGAAAACGGTAAACAGTTCAAAGAGTCTCGGCTAAGCCGCATCCACTTCCACTGTTTGTATTTTCATATCCTCACAGTTATTCAGAAGCACTGGAAGTCGAACGAAGCAAGTGTTAGTGCTGGTGCGTGGACAGCTTATTCTCAAGCTTGCGACACTGAAGTAGTTAATGCCTCAAAGGCCGAGCTCAAAGTTCCCAATAAATTTAGACCGTTGCTATCATCCTCCCAAGTGATCAAATACAACCCGAGCGAACCCGTTTCTTCAGTGTCTCGTGGCAGCATAAACCTTTTTATTAGTCCTGTTCTAATTTGCAAACGTCCGCTTAAAACCGTAGGTCTAGGTGACGCCATTTCGGCTTCCGGACTTCTTTACAACAGCTTCATCAGGTAGTGAGGCTAGTGAAGGATAAAGAAAGTAGAGTCTCTACTCCCGCGGTACTTTTTAGCCTTAACTTAAGAAGTAAAAGGGTGCTCTAAGTACTACTTTCCCTTAGGGATTGTGCAACGCTTGCTGAGTACTCTATCTGAAAATAAGAGTAACCTTTATTTTATGGAATAGTCTATTTTGCGTGGGGCGCAGGTTGCGGGTAAATGGCGAGGGGCACGGCTAGATTGGCGCGAGTTATTTTAAAAGTCTTCCTGACTCTTCCACTCTTTTTCGAGTTGGGGGGTATGTTGCATCCTGCATATCATAGACAAATCAGAAGACACTATATTCAGGTTCTGAAACCCCATTGATCAATAATATCACACTTTATTTATTTTGTTTATTTATTTAAATTTATTTTACAACGGTAACCCTTCAGCGATAAGATGCTGATTTTCAAGGGGTCGTTTCTCTAAATACAGTGACATCTATATCTAAATATTTACACTCTTGTACTAATAACTATGTATACTTAAAAAATACAGAAATAGTACAAACGTTCAATTTTCACCTTGAAAACATTCAAATATTTAGTGGTATTAGATATTTGAGTTAACTTAACGAGAGATTTGTCTATTTGTTTTTATAATGATTTCTAAGTAAAGTTTTTAATGAGTTGACGGAGAGTTGGTCATACCCGTCATGAATTACGGGTGGAAGATCATTCCAAGATATAGCTCCACGATATGAGAAACTTTTTCATAGGTAATTCGTTTTTGGCTTTTTTAAATAAAGTTTCCTATTGTTACTTCTCAATTGATGTGAATCACTATGACAAGTGATAAACAGCTCTGATAAGTAACTGGAAGTTATGCCTCGCAAGGCCTTGAATGTCAAAATATTCTCCCGTTTTTTAAGAATATTTTTATCGGTTCCCATTGTAGCTTATTAAAAATCACCGTTGATCTTATTTCGTAATTAGAACCAGTTATCACTCGAGCGGCTTGCTTTTGTAATTTATATAGTTTTTCAACGTGTGCGCAATTGCCATCATTCCATACATTCGAGCAATAGGTGAAGTGTGGTAGAACGAGTGAATTGAACATATTTAAGAGTGCTTCGTGAGTTACAAATTGTTTTGCTCTCCTTAACAGCGCAATAGCTTTCAAAATTTTTTTGCATTGAGCATCATTGTGTTCATTCCACTTTAGATTTTCATCAATAATTACTCCTAAAACTTTCTTATTAGGCACCTGTTGTATAATGTGGTTGCCGAGAGTAATACTAGGATTACTGGAAAATTGGTTCAGTCTCTGTCTCGATCCGATTAACATAAATTCCGTTTCCTCTTCATTCAGTGTTAACTTATTGGCTGTTAGCTATTTATGTACGTTATCCAGGTCAAAGTTAAGTTTGCTTTCAATGTCTGCGGGCGACTCTCCATAACAAGATAAATTCGTGTCGTCTGCAAACATTGATGCTAGAGTTTTATCAAGACAATTTGGAAGATCATTGATGTACAAGAGGAAGAGTAACGGACCAAGATTTGATCCCTGAGGAACACCACATGTAATATCTTTAGGTTCCGACAATGCATTCTGATGTATACAGACTTGTTTCCTTCCATGAAGATAGGATTGAAATAGCTTTAAAGTAGTTCTTCTGATTCCGTAGCGTTCTAGTTTGGATAAAAGGATTTTATGGTTTACAGTGTCGAAAGTTTTTTTGAGATCTAGAAATAGAATGCCATTTACTAGACCATTGTCCATATTTATAAGACATTGGTTTGCAAATTGTAATAATGTTGTTTCGGTTGAATGAAAGGGACGAAATACTGATTGCTGATTTGAAATAACTTTATTGTCATTAAGAAAGTGAAATACTTGATCATAGATAAGTTTCTCAAGGATTTTTGCGACTGCAGATATCACCGAAATAGGTCTATAATTTCCGCAGTCTGTTTTTTCTCCCGACGTATAAATAGGAATAGTTTTAGCAAGTTTCATTTCATCAGGAAAAATGCCGGTATTCAAAATAAGATTGAAAACGACAAGTAGGGATTCATGTATAGAATTCCCTGCTGCCCGAAGTAGTTTGCTGGAAATCTTATCTAGACCTGATGCTTTGTTTACTTTCATCTTCTTTAATGTATACACCAAATCTGCATTGGTGATATTTTTGAATTTGAAGACATTAGTTCCAGGAGTCACATAGCATAGGGAGTCACGGTCGATTTGGGGAATATCATCGGCAAGTTTTGATCCTATTTTACAAAAGAAGTTGTGAAACTCGTTGGCAATATTTTCATCTCCAGTCACCTTATTTTGATTAATTGTTATCTCATTTATTGTAGTGGTCTTTAACTTCTTATGATTTTCCAGCTATCCTTGCTGTTTGTGCTGTTTTGAAGATTGATTTTATAGTATTTTGTTTTGACATTTTTAATGAGACGGTTAACTTGATTTGTGCATTTCTTATATGCTTCATGATATGCTGTTGAATTAAGACTCACTGCTTTCTTTTTCAGATAATCCCTGCGGTAACTCAAGTTCTTTATTTCGTTAGTAAGCCACGGTTTATATTCACTTTTTACTTTTCTTAATTGCGGAGGTGCATGGTGGTCAGCGATGTGGAGAAAAATCTCTTTCCACTCATGCCACGCTATATTGGGATCCGTGTGATGACCGAAATTGCTAAAAGCTTCTCTTAGATTATTTTGAAATTCAATAGTGTTAAAATGTTTGAATTGTCTTGTCTCAATTAGTTTAGGGTTTCCTGTAGGGATTCCTATCTTTCTGCATATGTAAATAAGATTATGATGACTGATCCCCAAGTCCATGACTCCTGAATCTATTGTTCTAGTATCGTCAATTCTAGTAAGTATGAGATCTGTTAAGGTTTTGGTTGAAGTAGTTATCCTAGTAGGATTGACAATGTGTTGTTGTAGTTAATGGATGTCTGTTACATCCATTAACTTTTCAATGTTGGGGTTAGTATTATCTTTACTTAGCATATCAAAGTTAAAATCCCCGGTTATAATTATTTCTTTGTTTTCATTATCAATTTCCTGTACGAATTTTTCAAAACGATCAAATAGATCAATTTTGGAGTCTGGTGGGCAATACCATGTAGATATCAATACAGGTTTACTTTTTGTTTTTTTAATTTCGAGACATATCGGTTCCACATTTACGGGCATTAAATCGCCTCGTTCTACTTATGGAATGTTGTTGCGTGGGTATATTGCAACACCTCCTCCATGTCGATTTCTATCTTTTCTTACCATTTCATAACCGGCAATTTCAATTTCTGTGTCGTATATAGAATTGTCAAATCTCGTCCCATTAATGCATAGAATTTCAAAGGAGTTCTCATGGATAAAGATTCTGAGTTCTTCGATGTATTTAGTTAAACTGGTGATATTTAGATGGCCAATTTTAAAGCCTTTTAACTTCGGATGAATAACTTTGCTCTGGAGTGATAACGGGTTATTTGAGGTCATATCGTTATTTAGGGAGCTATATTTTGGTTTTACTAGTCAACTGTTAGCTAAATAATTTTTAACATTTTTAGCAAGAGCTCCAGAACCTTTTTTGCTCAAATGAGGACCGTTGTTATTAAGGTGAAATCGGTCAATGTTTTTATTATCTATAACGTCCCAATTATGTTTTGCACACAACTTATTGAGTAATTCATTATAACAGGTTACCTTTTCAGCAATTCCTGCTTCGTCATTCCTTATTATAATTGAGGAGAAAGTCAGTTTGATATCTTTGTTTCCACGTTTGATAGCTTCACCTAGGCCAGCAACAGATTGAGCAAGAATGTCTGGGCATTTGCTTTTAAGATCGTTTGTACCGATGTGTAGAATAATTCGTTCCGGACGCGTTTTCAATGTTGGTTAAACGTAGTGTACCATATCCTCTGCTGTTGCACCAGGGAACGTTTTGATTGTAATTCTGTGGTTGAGACCATTTTGTAATTTTCTCGGGTTGAGGTGCTTCAACATCGAGTTTCCTAAAATAGCCACTCTTGGTCTCGAACGCTCACTTGGAGTAGTTGACCGCATATTGTCATCCTCAATGAGCCTGGAATGGGAAGGTTCTACTTCATCCGGTTTGCCAGTTTGCTCGTCCCGGAGTTTATTAATTGATTTACCATTACTTTTGGACATAAGATGAATAGTACAGTTGTCAACCTTACTTGAGACATCCACCTCACTGTCAACACCGTCATCATTATCGCTGTCGCTAAGTACTGTGAACTGATTTGTCGTTTGGATTACTCCTTCGTCTAGGGGTTCGCCCCCAGGCGTTTTCTTGCGTTTAGTTTTCCCTTTTTGCACTTCCCAGGCTGAGTGCTGTTGTATGGGTTGCACTTCGCGCTGCAGATCTGCTTGCATAATTTTTAAGGCGGTGACCAAGCTTTGCTTTTCATCTTCATTGTCCTTTACTTTTGTGTGCAGATCAGACATGATGTACGATAGATTAGCGATCCTTTCCTTCAGTGCTTCGTTTTCCTTCTTTAGCCCTTGGTTTTGCATACGTAGAGTAGCAGTCAGTTCATTTTCCTGCGATCTAAGTCGCAATCTTTCTTTCTCCTTCGAATCGTTTACTTCTCTGGTTAATACATTAACTTTACTGTTTATCTCCGTACCCAAGTTCTCGATTTTTTCCTCTAAATATTTAATAGCCGTCGTGATAAAAGTGTTCAATGTTCCGTCTGCAGGGGATTGAACATTTCTCATGAGACTAGTAACTTTTCATCGGTCTTCAACAATAAGCGCTTCCTCTCTGTCGGCGTCAATGTCCTCATTGTCGATGAGGGTTTCATGGTCTTCGTCCATTTCCATCTCTTTCTTGGATAGCAAAAGGAGTTTTTCCTTCAGATCTTCACTATCCTTACCTTTTACAATAAGAGAAGAACTAGAAGAATACTAACGGATTGATAAATCATCGGTCTCAAGCAATTTCAATCCGCCACTCGGAGAGGACCACTTCGTTTGAATTTTGAGTTCCTCATTTACAAAGACCTGAAGCTCTTCGAATGTACCATACCATTTGAAGCTACCTTTGCTAGTTACTCTTAAATGTTGATTCACATTCCTCTTACTTTCATTTGACTTATTTTGTTTGTGATGTTTGCCATCATCAGCCTCTGAGCTACGTCCGAGCTCCGCCATGCTTACACTAAAAAAGGCAAGGACAAATCGTTGGAGTTAACAACGTAATTACGGTTTTTGTATAACATAACGTCAACCTGTGATTACGATTTTTGAATAAAATAACGTTAACCTGTGTTGACTTCAGTGTTGCTTCAGTGAACTGGATTTCCATATCATGTTGCTTCTTTGTCTTTCTTGGGCTTGATTTGATGCGACCAAAAAGAGGTCATTATTCTGCGGGGTTTTTTACTAGTTTTTTGAACAGAATTTGTAGGTCGACACCGTGCTCTAGTGGATAGTTCAATGTCGTACGGTTCGAGACAGTATAGATCGAGCCGTATGTGGGGCAGTTTATTGTGAGTTATTCTTCAACTTTTTTAAAGAGGTAAGTTTAGCTTTTATGATTATTTATATAATAAATTGTGCTTTTTTGACATTAGGACTTGCTTTTAGTTAGGGTTAAGGTTAGGGTTAGATTTAGTGGTTTTATCTCAAATGAACTTTGCTATTTCATAATCATCCTCAGGGTATAATGAAACGAAAACTTCACAATTAACCTACACTGCCGAAATCAACTAAAAAAGTTCACTTGAGCAGGATCTGAATTCGCACCTTCAGGATACCGGTCCACTGCTCTACCTGTTGAGCTATCGAGTCCAATGTAGGTTAATTGTGAAGTTTTCGTTTCATAATACCCTGAGGATGATTTTGAAATAGAATTGAAACACTGCACATCCCATCCTCATGAATAGCGTTAAGTTGTCGCGAGAATATCTCGTTCACTTAAATTGGATAAAAACTCGCCTCCAATCCCTGTGGGCTCGATAGCTCAACAGGGAGAGCAGCGGACCGGTATCGCGAAAGTGCGAGTTCAAATCCCGCTCGAGTCAACTTTTTCAGTTGACTTTGGCAGTGTAGGTTAATTCTGAACTTTGTCACGCGTTTGTTTGACTATACTGAAGGGCCGTGACCGTAAAGGGTGAGGAAATAAAGATGCTTCCGACAATTAAAGATGCTACCGACAGTCTACGGACCCCAAACGCGCTACGACTTTGGGCAAGGCTCCTCATGATGGAATTCGGTTTATCTGCTAAAGCACTTCTTGCTATAATTGATCTGAACATTTCACTGTTATTGTGTTCAGCGTGCAACTTAAAGTTTGTAAGTTACGCTTCTCTGCAAATACGAGTTTAACTTTCAGTACGTAGGAGGCTACGTTAACCCGTCTTCGCCTCCGTTTATTTCATTTTGCCAATTGAATCTCGTATTCGCTTTGTTTCACAGTCGTCCACTTATGGGATCGAAATACCATATGGAAATACCATTATGAAGTCGTCAAATAATCAGCGAACTTCGAAAGTGTAAAGGATTGACCCGCGACAAACTACCGGCGACTCGCGACTTACGCCGTTTAGATCCCTTATTTTATCAGAATTTTGGAGTTGTTGTGTAAAATCATAGCCGGAAGAGATTGTCCTTCAAGCTCTACACAAAACCGTCTCCTTAGCACCTGGGAGAGACTAGGCTAGTTAAAATACTTCCAAAACTAGGTGCCGCTAACGGTTTTGTGTAGAGTCTGGAGAATTCTACCAGCTCATCACTCAAGAAATCCCAAATATTGATAACGGCTTGCGTAATTCTTAAAATTTCCAAGACAAAAGCTCGGAAAGCATACTTTCATTTACTGAATCAACTTCATCAAAACAGTTCTATGTGAAATCCTGGTAAAAGGTACATAAAATAAATGCAAGAATAAAAATTTAAAGTATTATTCGATTCATTTTCCTACTTCTGTCATTGGAGAAAAGACCGCTTCGTCGCCTGCAATAAATGGTTTGTATTTGGGCATTGAATACGCAAGGTTGTTTTGCTCTAGGCATTACTCTCCTTGGCTCGTTCAACCCGATGGCCAGTTCCCCTTACACATCTGCTGAATACAACTACCAGAATACCTTTCAAAATCTTGTTGGTAATGTTAATCGGAGCAATTGTCTTTACATTCGCTTTGGGAATTCAATGTTTGCATAAAGATGAAAAAACCGCAAAGTGTTGTGGTAACTGTATTCAGCTGACGTAATAAGGGGAGCCGGTCGTTATTCCGCCAAGTTGAAAATAAAAAGATTTATAAGTACGGCAAAAAATACAGTGAAACCTGTATTAAGCGGACACCCTCGGGGAATCGTTTAGTGTTCATTTAATTGAGGTGTCCGCTCAATGGAGGTTCTCGTACCCAAGCATTCTGGATACTAACTATAAATACGTGCACGCAATAACCCCTCGCCCATCCTTCCAATATATCTCTTGAGAGTCCAAGTAACATTCATAATTTTTCAAAATTGTAAAAAAGAAAAATCCCCCCTACTAAAACTGGAAGAGTGTATGCAATATAAGAAAGACAACATTTGCGCACGAATATTAACAACCGAAACTGGAAATTGTTTTATATTTAAACTGTTCGTTGTTATATTTACGTTTAAAAGTTTGACTGTTTTATTATAACAAAACGTTTGGAGAGAATAACCTTTAAAGGTTTTACAAATAATGGGATCCATCCTGACAATTCTATTGCTAAACAGTAGATGTTCGTATCAAGACCCTGCATTAGTAGCGATCTTGACGTATTTCGTGTCGTTTTTGGATGAAACTTATAACTATTTTTAACTTTGAAGAAAGACATTTTAGTCGGTGGCAACACTTTCCGTCTTAAAAGCGGAGCATTCTCATAGGTTACCGGTCGGTTACCAGCATTACGGATAGCTTATGACTGAAAAACAATTTTTTGATATTTTTTTGTATTAAAAAATTGATAAATCCTTCATTATCTTAAAGTTAATTAAAAATTTCTAGTAGAAGTGCTATGATGAAGATTTATGCTAAGTATTCATCCGAAGGTAAAAGACTTTGGTAACGAAGATGAAACGAATTACGAAACAGACGAAATAAACGAAACATGAAAGAGTTTTGCATTTTTATTGCTGACCAAAAATAGGAAATTAAGACAAGCAAACCTTGTGCAAGTTTTGTAGACAGTAGAAGGAGTAAAGAGAAGTTAAATACGTACTTTTTCCCACTGTAATACTTTGGTAAAAGATAAAAATGGCGTAGCGTAGAAGCCTTCAACTCTTATGTATTTCCAACGAAGTGTTCATCGGCACCTCAACACAAAGGGTTCAACGTTGAATTTACTGAAAGAAGTCGGTTTTAATCTCTTAAACTTTCTTGAGAGGTGTTAAAAACCTGATGAAAGCATTACTGGTCGAACAAGGTAAAGGTGATCATCCACAAGCCACCCGAAAAGTGAGAAAGACTGAAGCGGACAACATTTTCGCCGAAGGATAGTATGATCTCCAAATAGAAATAGCTTTTCAGCGTGTTTCAGCTACTCGATTAAGACGTACCTGCGATTGTGTAGCTCAGCTAAGTGATTACTAGAACGTGGAAAGTCTCGATTCATACAAATCAACATCGATTCAACTACAGCGAAGAATATCGTTTACATTCAGTCGCTTAGCAAATGTTCTGGCAACGAGCGAGTTCCCGTAACGTCTTTGTTCATATTCATGAGAAAGAACCAAGTCAAAGCGTTGCTCCAGAATGTGAACAGTTGGCCAATGCATATTCCAAAGAGCTAAGTTTTAGAACTGTTCTTTCAAGTCATAAATTGTCCAGTAATCCTGCAAAAGTGAAACCAGTCGCAAGCACCAAGAAAGTCATTTCGTTTGCCGGTCTTAAATGATTTACTGGCTTCAGTGTTCAAATGAAGTAAACAACTTGCGAGAGATCCATACTATTTACCCTCAATTTTTTGTGGCAAAGTGGTGCATGCTTGTTAAGCACCTCGAGAAATAAATCTTTCCAGACAATCCACATATCATTGGCATTATCAGGGTAAAAGTAAACATATTCCCATTGTTGTTTGAGTAAATCGTTGATAAAATGTTCTTCATTAAAGTTTTTTATGTTTCTGATTTCAACAACATTTTCTTCTTTCTTTCGAGTGATGGATATTTTCTGGATTGCATATACTAAACTATGATCGCTTAAACCTGTATGAATCACACCAGAGTGAGAAATCTTTTCTGGCTTGTTCGTGGAAATATGATCAATTAAGGTGGCACTTGTCATTGTGATACGAGTAGCTCTGTCAATTGATACAACTCGTAGTAAGCTTTTAAAAGTAAACCATTTACTGGGCCGTGTAAGTAAACCAACCAAAGTGAGTGAGCTTAAAGTAGATGGGGTGTCCGTTACTAATCCTGCTGATATTCCAGAGAGTTTCAATGACTACTTCTCCACAATAGGCCCCAATTTGGCTAGTAAAACCAATGATTCTTATCCAAAAAGTTTTCATGAATACGTTCCAAAAGCTAAATCAGAGTTCGTTGGATTCAAAGAAATTACAAACAGTCAGCTCTATCATCTCCTTCTTGGCCTCCCTGCCAATAAAGCTACTGGTATAGATAATATCTCATCGAAAATTCTCAAAATAGCTGCGCCAGTAATTTCGGACAGCTTGACCTATATCTTTAATCAGGCTATGACACTGTTCATTTCCTTCAAAATGGAAAGTGGGCAGAGTACTTCCTCTCTTTAAAAATGGCTGTCGAAATTTGCCTGGTAACTACAGACCAATTGCGATCCTGCCAGCAATTAGCAAAGTATTTGAAAGAATATTATATGAGCAATTGTACACATACTTAACAGACTATAATATTTTGAGCGAAAATCAATTTGGCTTTCGAAAATTCCACTCAACAGCTTCGGCTCTATTGCATTGTACCAACAACTGGTACATGAATATTGATAAAAGGCTCTTTAACCTGGTGGTCTTTATCGATTTAAAAAAGCATTCGATACTGTTGACCATCAAATTTTACTTAGTAAAATAGAGGCATATGGAATAAAAGAAAGTGGTCTAGCTCTCTTAAAATCTTATCTCTGGGACCGCAGCCAAGTTTGTCAGGTTAATGGGTGTTTCTTATTCGAAAGAAAGATAAAGTGTGGCGTACCTCAAGGCTCTATTCTGGGACCTTTACTCTTTTTGTTATATATCAATGATTTGCCTCATTGTCTTAAAAATCCAAAACCCTGCTTGTTTGTAGATGACACTAATTTGACGACAAGCGGGGAAACAATTGCAGGTGTAGAGATCGCAATGAACTCTGACTTAGACACCCTCAAAAAATGGTTGGTCGTCAACAAACTAAGCCTGAATGTGGCAAAGACTGAATTTATGATCATTGGATCTAAGCCAATGATGAAGAGTATATCAAATTCACTACCCAATATTAAAATTGATGACAAATCAATCAGTCAAGTTAATGAATGTAAAACTCTTGGTGTAATAATTGATCAGCACTTGTCTTGGAAAAACAACACTGACTATATTTGTAAAAAAATAACTTCAGGAATACAGCCCTTAGACGCTTAAAAGATTTCGTTGACAAAGATTCACTATTATCCGTCTACAATTCGACTGTCCGTCCATACTTTGACTATTGTTCTGAAGTATGGGATGGTTTTGGTGAAACCCAATCAAAGAGGCTTCTCAAACTCTTTAATAATTCATAGAGCAAAAACAAAAGAAATACATAATTATTCAGTATTCAGAAATCGGAGGAAGATTACAGCTGAATTTTTCCAACTTTCGGCTGTATTTTGCCTAAAATACTGGTTAGTTTGAGAAGTAATTTCAAACGCTCGTTTAGTGTTCTTCCTCCGATTTCTAGATACCTCGAAACCCGTTAAAAAAACTCGGCTTCGCCTCGTTTTTCAACTCGTTTCTCGGTGTCTAGAAATCGGAGGAAGAACACCAACTCGTACTTGAAATATTACTTCAAAAATTGCAAAACAGATCTGCCCGAATAATTACAAATATGAGTAATGATGTAGATCACTCAATTGCTCTGCACGCATTAAATTGGGAACCTTTGAAAGTTCAAAGGAAAAGGGCGAAATCAAAAATGATATTTAAAATATTGAAAAACATGGGTCCAAAATGCCTCTCAAACCTTTTTACCTTTAGAAGCGATGTTTCAGATTATGACCTACATGATACGTTGCTTAAACTTTCTTTACCAAAACCGCGTACAAACAGCATGAAAAAATGCTTTTTGTTTGACGGAGCTAAAATATGGAATAGTTTACCTGAGCAAATAAGAAGGTGCACTCGAGGTTTGAAACTAAAATCGCTGCTCACAGTATCACGTACAGTACTTAACATTTAACTCTGAAAATATACTTTTAATTCTGAATTTATCTATTAATTACCTAGTCCTAGCTTCCACTGTAAATACCTTAGCTATTAGCGTAGGCCTTAACTAACGAATCTCTTGTAATTTGTACACATTTTTTTTTTTCACGCCCTTCGTGGAAACCAGCTTATGTTGACGAGGCTATCGTGAATAAATAAAGTTATCATCATCATCATCATACAAGAGAAAAAGTAAAGGAGATCAAATTGATTTGTTTCGATACAGCAAGGGCGGATCTAGGATTTTGGAAGGGGGGTGTCCAGGCAATTCGTGAGGGCACAATAATGTGGGCAGACTATGTAAGAACGTATTTTCAGTAAATTACAAAAATGTTGATAAGTAGCAATATATCAGGTTAATCCTAATGACAAGAAGCCATTGGATTTGTTAAATTTTATGTACATAGATAATTGATGAAATCATAGGCTGTATTCAGAATGACTAGGTTACTACGACCGGCGCCATCTTGTGCTGATTGCTGTACGATACGGGAATATCCGGAACGCAGTGTCAGCGGGCAAAAATATTCGGGGTTAGAATTACATGCGATTTTTTTTGTTTTCTAGAACTGCTGGCTCCACATTTTGTCACTTTTTTGTTAGAAATTCAGCTTCACAACATCAAATCTACATATTAGCAATATTTTCACAACAGAAAATGTGATCTAAAAATTTTGGGATGACTTTTTAGAGGGGCACTTTGAAAATTAAGGGGAGTCCGGACCCCCAGGACACCCTCTGGATCAGCCACTGTACAGATCAAAGCAACCTAAGTAAGGTTTTGTCAACAACATACCAGTCCCCATGCTGGCACACGGCATTCTTGAGTGACCGGAATCCGTGAATAGAAACTTATATACCGATAAACATAGAATTTTTCACCCTAGTCACCACGCATGTAAAAGGACTCCACGCACGTCGAGATTAGTACCCTAGCACCGCGCTTCGCGCGGTGGACTAGGGGATAACAGTTAGACATGGTCTACACGCCTACGTGTCTACGCGATCACTCCCGCTTATTTTTACTCAACACATCTATTTGTCATCTCGCAGGTCTTTGGCATTAAAGCACATACAAGCGCTTTCAGTATGAATGATGAAATTTTGGCTATGAAATGTAGGTAAAAATTATTCATAGCATGACAATCGTCAATGAGGTTCTAGTTTTGAGGTGAAACTAAACTCCATAGAAACCATTCACAGCCTTCAGTTGCGCCTTGACACCTTGCGCAGCAAACTGTCATAATATAAAAAACTCCGTGCAGTAAAATGTCTTCCGAAAATCTGCTAGTAAAATTATTTGTAAATGGTTTGAACCTGGGAGAATCGTGACATGTTTGTGGAAGTTGATCGTCCAGGTTAGTGTAGTCTTGAGAAAGACTGTTGGGGGTTGTGATTGACGTTTCGATAGCCTTGGCGGCGGTCATCTTCAGAGTCAAAAGGAAAGTAAATGTCAGGTTCGCCTGTATTTGTATCTGATTCGTGCGTCATAAGTGGGCGGTCGTATTAGTCATGGAGGTGTAATAGTTTGTGAGAAGCAATGGATATGGTTGTGTGGGCGTTAATTATCAGTTTGTCGAAGTGTTAGTCTATTGGTTGTTTGCACATTTGAATTTGTGAATTAGTCGTTTGTAAGGTCCCGGTAATTGTTGTGATCGGTTTAATGGTTCTTGTTCTAAGTTCGTATACCAGCTTTCTAGTGTGAGTCGCTGTTTGTAGTTGGTGTTGTAAGTAATGCATTTTGCCGATTCCCAGTCAATGTTGTGTTTGGTTTGTCGGTGGTGTTGGGCAATGTGGTTGGTTTTGTCTCCGTTTTTTGTCGCTCGTTTGTGTTCTGTGAGTCGTATATTTAAGTTTCTGCTAGTCTCACCTATAAACAACTATAACTCTGACTTCATCAAACTTAACACTTACAAAGACAATGAAAGCGACGAAAACAATGGTCCGACAACAACTACAGCAACGATACCCTACATAAAAGGTACGTCGCGTATCTTACGACCATACAACATACGAGTAGCGCACAAACCGATCACAGCTTTACGACATGTACTGACTAACGTTAAGGACAGAGAACAACCACACGAAAGACAAGGTGCAGTTTACAAAATTAATTGTTCCGACTGCCAGGCCACTTATATAGGTGAGACTAGCAGAAACTTAAATATACGACTCACAGAACACAAACGAGAGACAAAAAACGGAGACAAAACCAACCACATTGCCCAACACCACCGACAAACCAAACACAACATTGACTTGGGATCGGCAAAATGCATTACTTACAGCACCAGCTATAAACAGCGGCTCACACTAGAAAGCTGGTATACCAACTTAGAACAAGAACCATTAAACCGATCAGAACAATTATCGGGACCTTACAAACGACTAATTCACAAATTCAAACGTGCGAACAACCATTAGACTAACACTTCGACAAACTGATAATTAACGCCCACACAACCACACCCATTGCTTCTCACAAACTATCACACCTCCATGACTAATACGACCGCCCACTTATGACGCACGAATCAGATACAAATACAGGCGAACCTGACATTTACTCTCCTTTTGACTCTGAAGATGACCGCCGCCAAGGCTATCGAAACGTCAGTCACTACCACCAACAGTCTTTCTCAAGACTACACTAACCTGGACGATCAAAATTATTTGTACCAGGTTATCATGAGTACACGGACGTCTGGCACCGTAAAATCAATGAGGAGACTAGTATGTTCTGAAACTAGAGTCCCTTAAACAAAATTGATAAAAATCCCGTTTCTGTTGTCAAAGCAAATGACGGCGATGAATCAACAGTATAGTACTGTGTTCATCACTACCGAAGTTAAGGTTAACATCAAAATTGGTAGTCACATCTCTAAACTCAAAGTAGTGTGAATCAAAGTTTCTTATGCGCGGAACAAACATTGGCAAAGTTTTTATCAAGGGAAAAAGGATGAAGACAAGTCCGGGATATGGCTTGGAACTTTATACGACCTCGTGTATATGAAGTTTGAGGAGACCGTTTTTCCTAAGAAACTATTGACGACTGTTGCTAAACATTTCCTGATATCCATCGTGAGACATCTAAACTGGATAGATTGCAATCTAATCTCCGTAAACTGGTTATTGGCATTGCAATTTAAAGAAGGAAAAGCTATTAGGTATCAATGTATATAGAAAACTTTATCCGCTTAATACGAGTCTGAATAATTGTCGTGAGTCGTAGGTAAAGTCGTGGGTATAGCACAAAAGGTAACCTCTGCGTAGAACAAATTTTGAATGTTAAAGCGCCTAAATTCATATTTACACTTAACAGCAACTTTTAGGCGTTCACAAAACGACGAAATCAGGCAAAATCACGGTTCCCTTGAGCATTTCCGTGGCTTTTAGTCTATACTGTATTTACGTTGACCGCCTCAGCTTATTAAACATTGTTCGCCAATAGTTGGTGGCGTAAATAGTTGCTTCGCTTTTTAAAGATGTTTACAAAATCGACTAAATGATAGCCAAATAGTTTTTAAACGAGAAGAACTCACTTATAATTTCCCGAAACCATGTGATTGTCGATTGTAAGACAGCATTCTCAATGTCTTCTGATTTGAAACTTTCGAGTTTCTCGGGAGCACTACGGCAAGATACCGGATAGTCACAAATTTGTGAGCTCTTCGCCTTCAACAAATTCCCAATACAGAAACGACATTGTTGATACGGAAATTCAAAAATCTACATTCTTATATCTATGTGACCAGGAATTCTTTTGGAAGGGCGATTTAAATGCATCAAAACAGTTCGTAACAGCCGATCTAAAATTGAATGGAAAATGCTTGTCGCCTGGTGGGGAAACGAAACAAATCTCCAGCCCCGATTTTGGTCTTAAGTGGTATGGGCCAACGAAGAAAAGAGTGGTGGTAGTAAAAGACAAAGAAGGTTACTTAAAAATTGCCCTAAAGAATTATGCCCATACGATTGACGGCGACAACGAACAAGAAACATGCGAAAATAAAACGAGCAAACACGTTGGCCATATTCTTGCTGAAGACAACATTCATGACAGCAACAGTGAACACTCGACATGTGAACACTGTGAATCCTATAAGCTTGAAATTGCTAAAATAATGGCTCTAGTTACCAAAATTCAAAAGAAACAGAGCGAAGAAGATCAAAACACTATCACACGAGCAGAGGAATCAGACGCCAAGATAAAAACCTTGGCCGAAGACAATAACAAAATGGCAGCAGAGCTTGAATCATTAAAAGCAAACGTAGAGGAATTAGCAGGCGAGAACGAAAGTATTATGAGTATTCTTGAACTGAAACAAAATGATTGGATAAAAGTAGAAACTACAAAAAAAGTTGCCAGCGCAAACAAGCCCGAGATTAGATAGATGACAGAGATGATAGAGATGTTTTATTTGGTAAAACTTGCACCATAGGCTGAATTATGTTTACATTACAAAATACATTCACTTCCACTATGTTACACCATTTCTACAATTTACCAGGAACTAACGGAAGTTTAGAGACGATAGGTAAAAAATTACTCTAATGGACCATTTTTGGAAAGGTCGATTCTAATGTTAAGTGTTATTCAATCTAAAATACTAAAATTGGTTAAGATTTTAATGCGTTTGCGATAAAAAAACTGTTTTTAAAACGGTTTGTTCTGAAGTCTACATTAAACTTATGTTTGGTCCTAAGATCGGTAGCATAGGTGTTTCGAGGGAGAAATTCGTGAAGTTTGTGGTTTTCGTCACTCATGATATCCAGGAAAAGATTACTCGTTATCTTTTCTCTTCTGGTACTGAGGTGTTGGAGGCCAGTAAATATCAGCGCATCTGCATATGAGGTCCAGGGGTAGATTATTTTCAACGCTCTTTTTTGAATCATTTCCAGGTCACTGTATTAGTTGGACAGGCTGTTGTGAAAGACCGGGCATGCATATTCCAAGATTGGTCTAATAAATGTGCTGTAAAATACAATTAATTCCTTAATCCCAACTTTGGCTTGTTTGAGTTGTGACAAAAAGTACAATCGCTTTCTTGCTTTCACGATGGTTTGATAAATGTGATCGTTCCATCTTAAATTGTTGAAAACAGTTAATCCGAGGATTTTTACACACGGAACCACCTCCAAAGGGGTATC
Source organism: Heliopora coerulea (assembly GCA_030142905.1). NCBI lineage: Eukaryota > Metazoa > Cnidaria > Anthozoa > Scleralcyonacea > Helioporidae > Heliopora > Heliopora coerulea. Next base: position 41,298 of record JASJOG010000313.1, on the reverse strand, counting down.
GTTCACAATAACTGGGTCGAAAGTAGCACTTGGTTCACCAAAGCCAATACGTAATTCTTTATATTTCTTTTCATTCAATTGAAATTTTAATTCAGAGATTTGGGTTAATAGATCATTAACTGTGGTCTGGATTCTGCTTTCGCTGCGTTTACTGACTAATTCATCTACAGTTGTGTCATCTACGAACTTCCACATGTCACCACAAGAGACTTAGTTTACCGATCATTATTAAATATAGGCATGAGACTAATTTTGTACCCTGTGGAACTCCGGCGAGAACTTCAGCCCAATCCGAGTAATCCTCTTGGTTTAGCTTTACCCTTTGTTTTCTACATGTGAGAAAATCTGTAATCCAGTTGACAACCCAATGTGGTAAATTATATTTATGGAGTTTAGTAACCAATAAGCCATGATCTATCCGGTCAAAAGTCTTTTTAAAGTCAAATAAGATGACTCTGACCGTAGCACCAGTTCTATCGGTAGAACCATTCCAAGAGTTTAACATGCTTAAAAGTGCAAACGTCGGGCTAGATTTTGGAATTGTGCCAAATTGATTAGAGTCAATTCTTTAGAGTACAGTTGGTTTAATGTATTCTTCTACTATATAATCCTCTGCTATTTTGGAAATGATGGGTGTTAGAGATATTGGTCGTAGATGTTTATTTACCTCTCGAACGGGTTTTTGTTTCGGAATTGGAACGATATCCGCGTGTTTCCATATCGAAGGGAGACGCGCTTCTTTATAGGATAGATTCAGTATGTCTGAGATAGGTGATGCTAAGGTATCAGCGTTTTCCTTCAATACCCAAACTGGAATGCCGTCAGGGCCACTAGCTTTATTTGGGTTTAAGATTACCAGGTGTTTAAAGACAGAGGACACGGACGTACAAAAGGATTGGTTAGTTGGGAATTCTCAATAGTGTCTCGATTGGTAAAACAAGATGGCAATGGGTCGAAGACTTTCACTGGCTCGAGGAAGGTTTGATTTATTAGATTGGTAAGGTGGTACGAAGTGATGGGTGTTTGGCCAGTCCTACATTCTAGGTTTTGCAATAAAGACATCGAATCTTCGCGATAGTTGACCTGTGACGCCAACCACTAAGCTTTTTGACTTCCTTCCACCAAATAGACGGCGAGCATTCTTTTAGGTGCTCTACTTTTGACTTATAAAACTTCGATCGACACGATTTACGCTCACGGTTTACTCGATTTCTGAGAGTTTTGAATAGACATGTATTTCCTTGGGCTAGGGCCTTTTGACGACGGTGAATTGCTTCTTTCAGAGATCGAGACATCCAAGGCGGTTCGTTAAAATATTTCATTTTCGTCGTAATGGGAAGTAACGAGTCTAATCCAAATTTAATTATTGACCCTAGCATCCGTGTTTTTCCATCACAAGTATTCTCCGCAGCAATCACCGACTTGACATCAACTTCTTTTAAAAAGGTACTCATCGCAAGACGTTTTGATGGTCTCTTGGTTTTGGAATTTGGAATTACCACAACAGATAGAGCTGTGACCTCAAGCATAATCCATTTCATGGCACTGCGTGTTGAATATGAAGATGATAACCCAAATTCGAATTCTTCCGAATCCATTCTGAACAAAAATGAAACTGATAACATCAGTTGCCAGATTGCTGATTATCGTACAAGCCAAAAACTAAAATATAAAAATTCAAGAAAGAAACCAAAACCCAGAAACACACAAGGCCAAGTTAAAAATAGCAGAATCAACTTCAAGCCAAACCAAGGCGAGAAAAAGATTCTGGTAATTGCGGACTCAATGGTTAAACACATTGATGGTAATAAAATTGAAAGGGCAGCAAGAGGTAAGACCACTTTCCATTCGTACAGTGGAGCGACAGTCGACCCAATGAAGGAAAAGGTAAAGAGAAACTGGTCTGAAGGTCAAGGATATGACGCTGTTATACTACAAGTAGGAACCAATGACCTGGCAAATAAAAAAGCTGAACAAGTGGTATCAAAGATGGAACAGCTTATTGAAAATGTAAAAGTCCATGCAGAGAGAATTGCTATTTCCAGTGTTATTAAAAGGTATGATGGTAAAGTCTTAGCAGATAAAATCACTCATTATGATAAATTGCTGCATGATTTATGTTTAAAGCATAAGATTACTTTTATTAATAATGATAGCATAGATGGGTCTCTATTAAACCGCTCTAACTTACATTTAAACTACAAAGGAGATAGGGCATTAAGGAGTGCATTGTGCACTTATTTAAAATCGAATCGATTTAGAAATACTTCTATCAATTCTGTTGGTAATTTAGCAATGCCGGTTAGGAACAATGGGTATTTTTTTCGGCCAGCTTATGTACATCAAAGGAGAGACTGGATAATGTATCTAAAATATGTCAATCAAGTAGTGAAACAGTAGTTAGTTATGATTTGTCAAATACAAATGTGAATAGCGATATCTTCACAAGCCTTAATTTAATTCCAAATGAAAGAGGTTTTAAAATGGCTTTTCTAAACATTGTTAGTTTGCCTAAAAAAAATTGATGAAATAAGTTTTTCGATGTCAAACAAATACATTGATCTAATTGCCTTGAATAAGACACGACTTTGATCCAAATATAACTGATAGCATGATTCACCTAGATGGTTATGATGTTATTAGAAAAGATAGATCAAGAAATGGGGGTGGAGTTTGTATTTATTTACGTAGCTCTATCAATTACAATGTAAGGCTTGATCTAATTCCATCTGAATTAGAGGCTGTTTGTGTAGAAATTATTAAGCCACATAGTCGACCATTTCTTGTTGCAACAGTTTATAGACCACCAAATGCATCATCTGAATTTTTTGATCATTTGGAAAACTTAATCAAAGCAATTGTTGATGAAAATAAAGAAATGCATATTTTTGGTGATCTAATTGTGACATCAAAACCAATTTCAAATTTTATCTCAAATGCGCATCAAAATGTTATCATAGAAAGCGAACCAATTAATCAAGTGTATGAATGCAGAACTCTTGGAGTGACAGTTGACCAGCATTTGTCTTGGAAAAGCAATATTGAAAATATTTGTAAAAAAAATAACATCTGGAATATCAGCTCTCCGACGTTTAAAAGAATTTGTTGACAGCAATACACTTTTTTGGTATATAATTCTATTGTCTGACCATACTTTACTTACTGTTGTGAAGAATGGGATGTGTTTGGTGAAATACAATTAAAACGGCTATTTAAAACGGCTCCAAAATAGATCTGCTTGAATTATAATGAATATGAACAACGAAGTAGATCATCTGGTTGCTTTGAGTGCATTAGGGTGAGAGCCACTTAAAGCGGAAAGAAAAAAAAACCAAAGCAAAATTGATGTTTAAAGTATTAAATAAAATGTGCCCTACGTCACTCACTCAACTTTTTACCTATAAAAGTGAGATGTCAAATTATGAGCTCCGGGACATCTCATGTACTCTTGGTTTACCACAGCCACGTACCAATAACATGAAAAGAAGTCTCATGTTTGACGAGGCATACATATGCAACTCTTTACCAAAAGAAACTAGGGAGAGCAAGTCCCTCTTGTGGTTTGAAAATAAGATCGCAACTCACATTATTGATAATAACATACGAAACCACACATGCTGTAAAAAGAGTTCCGTTACTACTTTTGCTATATCTTATGTTTACTATATCTTATACAACTGTAAATAGATTTCTGTTACTATATTTATTATATCTTATCCATTTCTATTGTTGTACACGTCCTTCGTGGAAATCAGCTTAAGTTGACGAGGTTAACGTGTCCAAATAAAGTTATCTATAGTCCACTCCGCCTTGGTAATAAGATACCTTGCCTGTCGCAGAATTACAGACACTCCAAGGGAAAACGGCCAAAGGACAATACGCTTTTAGAGTCTGAATAATTGTCTTGGGTCCTCGGTCGTGGGTAAAAAGTCGTGGGTCGTGGGTAAGGTCGTAGATAAAGTCGTGGGTTGTAAAATACGTTAAAATCGTAATTTTTTCAATATCCTGGCAATTGAGGAACCAGGCGGAAAGTGTAATCTTGTTAGGAATATCAAAGTCCTACATATAATTTTGAATATACCCATATTAATAGAGACATGAGTTTTTGGGAAAGAAAATTTTTTATTTAGCTGACGTTTTGTTGCTAATCCTGCAACATCTTCATAGTAAGTGATAAATTTATAAGGTAATCTCGACTACATGATAATCTATTTACAATAACAGGAAGTAATTAACAGGAGGCTGAGAGAAGGGTTAGCATAAAACGCGGATGCGGATTTGCAGATTAGCATATTTTGGGATAAAATGCGGATTCGGTAATAAAACGCGGATTCCGGGGATAAAACGCAGATTCAGCAATAAAACTCGGATTCGGCAATTAAACGCGGATTCGGCAATAAAACGCGAATCTGGAGATAAAACGCAGTAAACGTGCTGGCTAGCTCTGCACAAACGCAGCGACGCTGCAGATCACGAAATTAAACTAACGTGAAAAATAAATGGTAAAGAAAATTTTCGTTTCTCTCTAGAACTGTCAAGTATGAATGTAGAGCCTGGTTTATTTACAGCTCGCTAGGAGCGGCACCGAATTAAATTCGTTTTTAATCCAAAAGTTCAGAACTCGAATAACCTTTGAGAAATGATGACATGTCGAAGAGATGCCCCTTACATTTAAGCGCATAATTTTTACGGGGTATATGTGCGATATGTATTGAGTTTATTCACAACAAATACACATGTTTGTGACAAAGCTAAACAGACCTGTGCTTCTAAACATATTTAAACGATAAACGATTTAATTCAAAAGACAAACGTTCGTCTAAACAAACATATCAACGCAAGATAGCAACACATAAAGAGATTCTATTCATGTCGCGGCTGCCTAAACATCTGACGTGTGTTTTTCCGGTGAAGATATCTCACTCCACGAAGAAAAGCTGCGTTTACAAATAGGAGATGCACGTTTTCATATCGAAGTGCTATACGGGGAAACTGCATGTTTGCACGGAGAAGGGGTGGTGGCCCTTATCGGCCACCGTAGAAAACTTTCACGAGAACAATCACGTTTGTCCCTCCCTCATCAATGTAAAGGCTCGAAATTCAGCTACCTTAAAAGTATTTGGACGCGACAATAAAACACATCGTAAATTTAAAACTATGTAAATCTCTTGTCAATTAACTAACGCAAAGGAATAGATAACAAAGATGTACACTGACATAGCTCATAAGACCACAACGTTGGATCTGGTACATATAACTCTAACGGGCGTATATGAAATAACGCAAAGAAGGAAACTAAGCAAGCGAACCAAAATTCAGTAGTGTCTGAGACAGAAACGGCTCGTTCTTTCCAATTTGGGCTCGATAATAGCATGCTAACATGTATTTGAAACGAAAATAAACTACAAAGTATGAAAGTAAAAAGCGCGAATTACGACAAGGACTGCTTGTAGTCAACGAAACCGCACCTAGTTAATCACGCAGTAAGAAAGTTGAAAGACAATGCAAACCATTTAAACCTAAAAATACACAATTTGCACATGTTGAGACAGTGAATCTACCATATTGCCTCCCAATAGGAAAAGAGAGTGCGAAAAAAATATTTAGGTTTAATAAGACTTCTCCCGATATCCGTTGAAAGGTTGAATTTCCAAGCGTCTTTTTCCTTTCACACTTTGTTTTTTATTGAAAAAATATGACTGAACGAATACATCGCGTTTTGTGTAAGGATTATGTTGATTGGTCCGAAATATTCTCACTGCATTGCGTTTCATTCGAAAAATATTTCAGCATGTTCTTAGCAAGCCCAAATTGGAAAGAACAAACCGTTTCTGTCTCAGACAATATTGATTATTGGTTCACTTGTTTAGGTTCCTTTGTTGCGTTATTTCGTTGCCACTGTTGCCAGATTTAACGTTGTGGTGTTATGTGAGCTGTAAAAGAGCAAAGTGCATAACTATCACTGTAAATAAGCATTTACATCTTTGTTACCTATTCCTTTGCTTTAGTTAATTGACAAGAGATTTGTATGATGTTAAATTTACTATGCGCTGTACTATCGTTTCCAAATATTTTTATGGTAGCCGAAACTCGAGCCTTTACATTGATGGGAGAAGAACAAACTTGAAGACAAACCCCTTCTCCGTGCAAACATGCAGTTTCCCCGTCTGACACTTTGATATAAAAATGTTCATCTCCTATTTGTAAACGCAGCTTTTCTTCGTGAAGTGAGATATCTTCACCGGAAAAACACATATCAGGTGTTTAGGCAGTCGCGACATGAATCAATGTCCTTATGTGTTGCTTTTGTCGAGAATGTCGCCTCCGCAAACTGCAGTTCCCGACAAGTCACAAAGTTAAAGGCCAAAGTTTCAATATGGTCTCTTTCTCGTATACACGACCCAGCGAACCTCTCACACAGAACGCTAGTCAACTCTCTCTTTATCTATTTACAACAAAGGCTTTTTCTCTAAACTAAAATGTCATCACCTTCAACAGTGTTTCCTATTTAATCTGATAATTATTAATTACGTGCAAGTTCCGTCAGTCTCCAACACACTCCCCCATATAGCTCGACTGAGAGATGTATGTCTATATAGGAGACTGACTTCGTTATAGTTCCGCCCCAATCTGTGCAACTACCCAAACAAAACTAAGTGATGAAAAGTGATAAACGTGCAATGTAACTAATAATGAGTCTTTTAGGAGGTCCTCATTCGCGTTCATGATTGTCTGCGATCTGTTGGATGCGGATCTTTGCCACTGCGGCGGCGTCTCTCGTCACTCGCGGGACGTAAGGGGCAGCACGAGGGTTCAGCTCTGGAAAGTTCTTCTCGTCACAAGACAACTCTAAGGGATAAAGTTGTTGGATTGCTCTTTCCAGTTCACCTTTGGCTGACTTCACTTTGGCTCCCCGTACCACTCCGTCTTTACCCTTAATGAGTCGAGTGATAATTCCGAGTCTCCACGTTCCTCTGTTCTTGCTCTCGTCCTGTATTATTACTGCCGAACCCTTTCTTGGAACTGATGCTTGCTTCCCTCCACAGTTGACATGGCGTTCGCGAAGACTTCTCACATACTCACGGGACCATCGCTTCCACACTACTTGCTTACATTTCTTAAGAAACTTTGCTCGCTTCCGGAGGTCTTGATCTTCCAAATGATGCGATCTCAATTCTGGCATATTCACAGGATTCACATTCAACATGGCATTCGGCGTTAACACGGGTTGTTCAACATCATCTTCGAGATAGCTCAGTGGACGATTATTGAGCGTCACTTCCACATCGAGCACTACGTCTTCAAATTCCTCGAACGTCAGGACACTTTTGCCTATGCACTTGTAAAATGCTCGTTTGAACAGGCCAATAAGTCGTTCAAACTGCCCTCCCCACCATGGCGCTCGACTTAAGTTGAACTTCCACTGCATTCTTCTTTCGGAAAGGAAGTCGTTTAACTGTTCATCCTCTTGAACCTTTTTCAGCCACTTCTCGGCAGCCTTAAAGGTGGAACCGTTATCGGAATAGATGGTCCTCGGTCGACCCCGCCTCGCGATGAATCGCTTCAGACTGGCTAGAAAATCTGAAACTTCTAATGATCTCAAAACTTCGAGATGCACTGCCCTCGTCAGACTGCATGCGTAAAGAACAAGGTAAGATTTCTTATTCTTCTTCCCTTTGGACCTGTAATAGATCGGACCAGCGAAATCCGCACCAACCGCTTCGAAGGGGGTGGCTCCTTGGGTCCGAGTTGTTGGTAGGTTTCCAGGTGGAGGGTTTTCATAGGATCGTACTCGAAATCGTTTGCAGCCCCAGCACTCGCTTCGAACGCGTTTCACAAGCTGTCGTAACTTAGGAACCCAATACTGGTCTCTCACTTTGGCCATTGTTAGACCGACTCCTCCGTGAAGAGTGGAGAGATGAAAATGCTCGACCAATTTTCTTGTGAAGAGATGGTCCTGCGGAAGGAACACCGGATACTCTCCTTCGATTCTGCCTCGGCATTCTAATATCCCTTCATCGTTGGATTGAATGTTTAGTTGGACTTTCGACTTCTCGAACTCTCCGTTCACTTTCGCGTCGTGTTGTGCTCGTCTTGTCCACCAAAGATACTGGTGCTCGATCTCAGCTGTCTTTAAAGGACCGGTGTCGCGTTCGTCAACGGGCCGTCTCAAGTTGTCGACAAACCGTCTCATCCATGCTCCGATCCGAATAACCTTGCGCAGAGAGTGAGCTTGGAGGTGAGCATTCATAACATCATCATTATCGTGCTCTATTGTTGTGGTAAGAACTCTTTTCGTTACTTTCGCTTCGGCGTTCGACTCCGAACTGGACCCGATAACGATGGGTGTAGGCCATTTCTCAGGATCACTTAGCCATTCCGGACCGTTAGTCCATAAGACGTTGTTCGCTGAACTTCCGCCTCGACTTCCGATATCTGCTGGATTTTCTTCAGTCGGTACATAGTGCCATTCGATATGACCATGATCACGAATCTTCCTCACTCTGTTGGACACGAATTGGCGATACTCTCCCTGTCCGTTTATCCAATACAGGGCGACCGTCGAGTCGCTCCAACAATGGATGGCAATCACTTTATACCTTCCGATAGCTCTTCCGACATTTGTCACGAGATTGGTGGCCATGTGTGCTGCTACGAGCTCGAGACGGGGGATTGTGAGGTTTTGCTTGGACAGCCGTGACTTCGCGCAAACCAAGCCTTGTGTGGTTGACTCCCCTTGCTGCACCACCGCATACACGACTGATGATACACCCGACTTACTTGCGTCACCAAAGGCATGGAGGGTAACTGCTGTGATAGGTTGATGGAGTGGGGCTAGGGTGCGTGGTATGGTGAATTTCTCGGAAATGAGGGCTCCCCATTCTTTCCACCGTTGTTTCATCGTCTCAGTCAACTCCCCGTCCCATGGAACCTTCGCTTCGCACATCTCGCGATATAGGATCTTTCCTACCAACGTCATTGGAGTCACCAAACCCAGTGGGTCGTAGACTTTTGCAAGCTCTGAAAGCGCTTCCCGTTTCGTTGATATACTCTCTCGTGGTGATGTTCCGATGCTCACGGTGTCTTCGATTTTGTTCCACGGAAGTCCCAAGAGCTTCGTTTCGTGTTTGTTGGAACCAGGCGCGGATTTAGCGTAGGTCAAACCGGTCAACTGCTGCACGTATGTTTTCGAAACCTGATAAATTTAGGATATCAATCCAGTTAAATCATATTATGCGGTCAGTTGCGTACTTAAACCTGACTTCCCTACGGTTGTCGATTCCAGTTTTTATTATAACCCATTTTATGCAGTGGCAGCAGTGCAATCATCATGCAGCATTTCAGCGGTCTTTATGACCGGTTTGGCGGGCTTTACCCTATAATTCTAATGCATGTGATTGGCTAGATGTGAGGTTACCATGGGATGCAAAGTGTTTTGACCGGTTTGGCGGGCCGTACCCTGCAAATCTAATGCCTGTGATTGGCTCGATGTGAGGTTACCATGGATTCTGACCGGTTTGTGCCCAAATTTGGGGTATTTTGCCACATCAGGCGGCTTAGCCTACATGATTTTGCCTTTAAGACGCATTTCTCTATTGGTCAAAGTAATAAGACGCCAACCTTACATAGCATTTTATTGGTTTATTTTCTTGCCCCGGTCATGACTCATCTTTCGCCGACAACGTGAGCGGTTGACTTTGAGTATATTGTTCTTTCTTTGTGTTCGTATATCGAAATACTTGGAAATTCAAACGTCTTTATTCAAAAGGCAATGGAAAACCTTTTCGAAGCTGTGCAAATTGCTCTTCAGAGCAACGACGTCGGATACCTATCAGATCAGGCGAAAATTTTAAGTGAGAAACTAAGTTCAAGACCGAAGTGTTCTTCGGCTGAGCTTACTTCTCGTTTGATGAAGAATCAGCTTCATCGCCACATCGGGGCTGAATTCTTTATACCGAGCACGGCGAGCAGTATGAAGACCCCTGGAGTCACTTTAACGGCAATCAGGTACATAAATATTGCATGATATTCACTGTTTTGGTTTGAGTTGGACAGTGATTCGATGGCATCGTGACATCACATCACGCATATTTTAAAAATTCGAGCAATTTGAATATATTGTCTTCTATGCGCTAGTCATTGATTTTATTCATATTTATGTGTAATGTGTCTAATGGCAAATACGAGACAAGCCATGACCTTGAAATAGTAATTTCAAATTTTCAATATTTCTTTCAATGTGATATTTCACATGACACCGGAATTAAGTTGAATAAGCATTTGTTATAGGTCTCAGGCGACAGGAAATTGCCTTTACAGCTCAGTGTCAATACTTTTGGTTGGGGACAACAGTGTCGTGAGTACTTTACGTATTTTGACTTCTATTGAGCTTTTTATCAATCCTCAGTTTTATGCACACCATCCATTATTTGAAGCAGCTGCAAGCAAGCATCCTGACCTCAATTTTGTTAATCTTTTGCCTTTGTCTGTCTCAGCTGCATGTCTAGACTCTGGTTTTGAGACTGAGGAACTAGTTAAAAAGGAAGCCATCATTAATTGCCAAGATAACACATGGTCCTCCTTTTTGTGCATTTTGGGTTTGTCTTCTGTTATCGGGGATAATATATCCACTCACTATCCAGATTCTGGGGATATTAGACCAAGGCTACTATTTAATCAGGTAGTCCCTCCTCGCATTAATACAAGAAAGGTGCATGATGTCAGTCCTATTATTCATGTGTTGTTCTGTCATGAGGGGTTTGTCCAATCTGGTGAGAAATTTTCAACCAATCACTTTGTTCCCTTACTTTGTTCACAACATCAGAAGCAGATTCTTGTTTCAAACAAGGGCAAAATGAAAAGAAGCCTTAAGGCAAATGATGAGGGCATTAAAAAATTTTTCAAGTTAGATACTATAAAACAAACCACATCACTGCCATCAACCTCACCTAGTTCATCCTCCACATCAATGCCATCATCCTCACTTGGTTCATCTTCCACATCACTGCCATCATCCTCACTTGGCTCATCTTCCACATCACTGCCATCATCCTCACTTGGTTCATCTTCCACAGCACTGCCATCAACCTCACTTGGTTCATCTTCCACATCACTGCCATCAACCTCACTTGGTTCATCTTCCACATCACTGCCATCATCCTCACTTGGCTCATCTTCCACATCACTGCCATCATCCTCACTTGGTTCATCTTCCACATCACTGCCATCAACCTCACTTGGTTCATCTTCCACATCACTGCCATCAACCTCACTTGGTTCATCTTCCACATCACTGCCATCAACCTCACTTGGTTCATCCTCAACTTTTCCACAATCTAAGGGTTAGATCAAGGCTGGAATGACATGGGAAATTGAGCAATTCCATGTCCTCGAAATGTTCCAAAACGTCTCCCATATCTAACCAAACTCCCTGCAATTGTAGGGTGTGAAGGCGGGTTTCTGGCGCCTTAAAACCAGATGGCTCACTTCCTCGGCTTCTTTCAGAGGCTGTCCATGTCGGAATTGGTATATAACTATCTATTAGTTGTAATTCCTAGGCATGCTGATGAGCCCTGATATTGGGCGAAACAGTCAACTGTTGCGCAGCTAACATACCATATTAACGCATTGTAACTGCGCTTTCTTAATTTTCCGGGGGGTTGCTATAATTTTCCGGGGCATCTATAATTTTCCGGGGGGCGCCGACTGGTCACGGTCTGACCGACGTTCGAAAAATCCTGTATCCGCGCCTGGTTGGAACCAAGCTGTTCCTTCGCGAAGGTCAATTCATCTTCATTCGTCAGGTCATTGCTTTCCAAACTGGAATCGTTCGAGTGCCATTTGTGGAGTTTGAACGTTGCATCTTCAAACACCTCAACCGCTTGCGATCTCTTCTCTGCGACAGCTTTGACGTTCTCTCCTCCCATAATCAGATCATCGACGTACAAGTTGTCCCGAATTTCCTTGACTATTTCCGGGTTCTTGGTTTCCCAGACCTTCAAATGTTCATTGATAACTCCTCCGAGGAGAAAGGGGGAACAGGTCAAACCAAATAGCGCACGAGTAAACCGATACACAGACAACTTCCCACTCCCTGGATGCTCCCAAAAGAACCGTAGCGCGTCTCGTTCTTCAGCTTTGATCCGCACTTGGAGAAAGGCTTTCTCGATATCACCGGTTAAAATGACTGGGTAAAATCTCAACCGCACGAGAATCTCCCAGAGAAGGTTTTGCAATGGTGGTCCAGGGTTCAAACACTCGTTTATGGATGGCTGGTCGCTTCGTTCTTTCGCAGAGGCGTCGTACACAATACGTAACTTCGTGGTCTCGGCTGTTTTCTTGACGACTGCTTTATGTGGGAGGTAGCATTCTTTACCGTTCGGCGCACTTGAGGCTTCTTCGATGATGCCCTGGTCTAGCTGTTCTCGTATGATCTCATCGTACTGTTCGTACCTTCCGTCTCGTTTCAACTTTTTCACTAAGGTAGTCAATCGCCGACGACTTCCGGCCTCGTTAGTTGGTAAAGGAGGGTGATTCGCTTTCCACGGTAGGTTAGCTTCGTAGTAACCGGTAGGATTTCTGACAAGCTGCTCCTTGAAATCTTCATAAACGAGGTTTTGATCGTTCTCCATAGAATCCGCATAGAATCCAAGGACATCTAGTCTGCATAAACTGTCGAAGTCGGATGACGAAGTCTGAGTCAGGAGCATCGTACCGCGATCGAAATCTATCCCAGGACTCATAATCACCCATCCGAACTTTGTCCTCTCTGCCACGGGCTCGCCGTCTTCCCTGCCAAGTAATGGTTTAGCACACGTCTTGATGCGCGCGTATTCGCCATTTCCGAGGACCAAATGAATCGGTAATTGCAGTTTGGTGTCATCGTCGTCCATCGTAACACTTCGTAGGTGGTCGTATTCGCGGATCAACCTGTCATATCCGGGATTCTTGACGGTCAACAACTCAGACTTGTCGACTTTTGCGACCTTAACATTGATTTTGAAGCTTCCATCTAACGATCTAACTTCGGTATCGTACAGTTCTACACGCGTACTTTTCGAAACCATTAGCATATCTATTCGCTGTGTTTTAATTACACTCGGTTGTTTATTAATCATGTTTATCAGTTTTGCCGACGCGTAAGAGCCTCCGGCTCCCGAATCGATCAATGCGCGGCATTGTACACCGTTTACTTTAACAACGACCACTGGGAAAACTCCGTCATCAGATGCACCACAGTCTGTCATCAATTTCCGTTCGTTTCCTGGGTTATCTGACCGCTTTACGCAAATTGACGAGTGATGACGTTTCGAGCAATGTTGACAGGATGTTTTGCTCGGACATTCCGACGCGCGATGTGTCCTCGAGGCGCAATTAAAACATAAACCCTTCGTCACTAGAATTTTCTTGCGCTTGCTCGCCTCGACAACCTTGTCACACTGCGTCGCTTTATGCTCAGCGTCCCCACAATACACACAACCCCGTTTAATTTCCTCACCCCTCGCGTTGAGAAGTTTCCTTCGATTGTTCTCGTCACGCTCTCTGATATTCGAGACATCTGGGTTTCGTTTTACCCACTGGCGCAAAGCTGTCGTTAGTTTCACAAAATCCCACGATTCCCACTCAAGGTCTGTGCGCACTAGATCTCCTCTAATCCCAACCAATTTCTCAAGTGTCATCGCAACATTTCCCTTCACGGAGTCTAGTTTGTTCATAGTCTCAAGAGCTTGAACAGAATACGATAGCTTCTCACTGAATTCCGCGATTTTACGGGGATTTCCACTCGTTATGTAAGGCAATTCTAAAATCTTTTTCACATAGCTGTTCACTATTTCAGATTCTTTTCCGTACTTGTCTTGCAGAATTGCTTTAGCCCGATTATAGCCCTCTGATGTGAATGGCAGGGCTTCGACGCAACGCTTAACTTTAGGAGTGAGCAATTCTAACAAGTACGTGAATTTGCTGATGGGTGCGATCGTGCTCTTTTCTATCGCTTCTTTAAACTGCCCCCAAAATCTGGGCCAATCCATTACAGAGCCGTCGAACTTAGAAATCACGAGTTTGGGCAATTTTGCTGTTTTGTTGTAGACAAATTCCTCAGTTTCCGGTTTAGGTTTCGAAAGTTTAAACTCGCGCTGCATTTTCAACTTCTTTTCATGCATTTTCAATTCTAAATTAAACCGTTCCTCCTGCGCTACGATATCGTCTGAGCGTTCTCTCTCTGAAATCCAGTGTTGAAGTCTCTCAACCACGGCGTCAGCCTCTTCTAGCTTAGCCTCGACTTCGTCATTCCACTCGTTAATTTCGTCAACATTCTCAGTTTTGGCGATTTTCACTGCTTCAGCAGCTCGTTTCGAATTGTTCGTTTCACGGACGGTTTCTCGTAGCGCATCGAGGTGCCGTCTAATTGTTTGCTTCTTACCCGATTCCAGAACGTGCTTCGTACGATTAACAGCAATCTCCAATTGTTTTAGTTTCGTCGCTAATTGGTTTTCGTCGGATTCCATTTCGCAACTTATGCACTCACAACCATACGGCTCCGTTTAAATTACTGGCGTTTCAGTATCCCGTCGGAGGTGCCACGTATCGAGAATGTCGCCTCCGCAAACTGTAGTTCCCGACAAGTCACAAAGTTAAAGGCCAAAGTTTCAATATGGTCTCTTTCTCGTATACACGACCCAGCGAACCTCTCACACAGAACGCTAGTCAACTCTCTCTTTATCTATTTACAACAAGGGCTTTTTCTCTAAACTAAAATGTCATCACCTTCAACAGTGTTTCCTATTTAATCTGATAATTACTAATTACGTGCAAGTTCCGTCAGTCTCCAACACTTTCTTACGTTGATATATTTGTTTAAACGAACGTTTAATTGTCTTTTGAATTAAACTTATCGTCAGTTAAATATGTTTAGAAGCACAGATCTGTTTATCGTAGTCACGAACATGTGTATTTGTTGTGAATAAACTCAATACATGTCGTACTTAGGCAAGAAAGCAACTTCTGTGTTAGCAAAAAACATTATTAAACATTTAGATAGTTTTTAACCTAGGCAAAACTCCAGGTCACAGCTTTCGCTTTTCCAGATTGACTAACTGTGACACACAGGAATTAATAGAGTCACAACAAGTAAACGCACCAATAAATTGTACATTAAATAGACTAAAAGGGTTCAAATTAGCATACCTAAACGTGGCATCAGTTCCAAAACATCTTGACGAACTGAAAACATTAATGGTAAAAAAGCCGGTGGATATACTTAGCATTAATGGAACAAGATTAGATGCTACAATTTGTAATAATGAAATAAATATCCCTGGGTATGCTTTATTCAGAAAAGACAGATCCAGAACTGGCGGTGGCGAATGCCTTTACATTAGAGATGTGTTTAATGTAATTGACAGAGCGAGAGATGTTCCCTTCAATTTGGAAGCCGTTTGCATTGAAATAACTAAACCTAAATCTAAACCTTTTCTCGTTACAACGGTATATCGACCCCCTAATTCAGGATCTGACTTTACGGACCTTTTTGAAACCTATTTACTAAAACTAGACAAGGACGATAAAGAGTTAATTGTTACAGGGTATTTTAATTGTGATCTTTCTCTGAGTATTTTACAACCTCATTCCAACAGATTTATTGAGATTTTAAATCTTTTTCAACTTGAGCAAGTAATCACTGATCCTACTCGTGTAACCAGTAGTCATGCTAGCTTACTGGATATTATTACCACTAACAGACCTTACAAATTATTGAATTCAGGTGTTTTACACATTGGGATCAGCGATCATAGTTTGGTCTATGCTTGCTTTAAAATAGCCGTCCCTAAACAAAATCCTAAATTTATTGAAAGTAGAACTTTTAAACATTGTAATCAAGATCTTTTTAACCAAGATCTCCAGAATATGTTGAATAAACAGAATTGGAGCTCTCAAGACCCCAAATACCTTTGGGAAAATTTTAAAGAAGTTTTTATTTTAGTATCAGAAATTTATGCTCCGATAAGATTTCGCAAAGTTCCTAGCGAATATGTTCCTTGGATGACTCATAGTTTAATTCAGGAAATGAACCATCGTGATTATTTAAAAAAGAGAACAGTAACATCAAAATCTGAATCATTACACAATTTATATAAAAAGCAATGCAATCGAGTAAATTGCCTGATTAAAAATGCGAAAAAAAAATTTTGTCTTGAAAGCATTGACTTAAATTAAGGAAATTCGAGAGAAATATGGAAAAACATTAATTTAATTATTGGGCGCAAAGGCCGAAATTCTAAAATTATTGCAATTTCCTCAATTAAACAAAATAATACAACTAACATTGTGACAAACGAAAAGAACATTGCTGAATCCTTAAACGAGTATTTTACTGAGATTGGTCCTAGCCTCTCAAAAAAATTGGATAAGACCAACGCTCAATATTTAAACTATATAACACCTGCTGAATGTGAGTTTAACTTCAGTTATATAACCTGCGAAACTGTTTTATATACTATTAATGGAATAAAATCTAAAAAAGCAGCCGGGCCAGATAATATTTCGGTAAAGTTGTTGAAGGATTCAGCTAATGTTACTGTACCTTTCTTAACTACAATTTTTAACTTATCGTTAAACTACAGTATTTTTCCAAATGATTGGAAAAATGCACGTGTTTCACCGATTTATAAGTCGGGAGAAAAAGATGAATGCGGTAATTATAGGCCAATTTCGATACTATCCGTTGTTTCTAAATTATTCGAAAAATTGGTTTATAAACAAGTATACTCCTATTTAGAAAACAACGAACTTTTAACTCCTTTTCAGTCGCGTTTTAGAAAAAGTAACTTGACTAGCACATCTTTATTAAACACAACCAACACTTGGCTGGTCAACATGGACCAAGGTCTAATAAATGGGGTAATTTTCCTCGACTTAAGGAAGGCCTTTGATACTGTAGACCACGATATCATAAAAAAGAAAATAGAGTTATATGGTATTAAAGGAAATAGTCTGCGTTGGTTCATTTCATACCTGAATGACCGTACACAAGTATGTAAAGTTGGAACGACAACTTCTTCGAAAAAATATATAAAGACCGGTGTGCCACAGGGATCTAATCTGGGTCTATTATTATTTATGCTTTATGTAAATGACTTACTAAACTGTTTAAGCAATTCTATCCCTGCTCTGTTTGCCGACGATACCATTGTAACGACATCTGGACCGTCTGTGGAATAGAGCAATAGGAATGATGAGACGAGTTAAAAATGTCATCAGTAATGAAAGCCTAGAACGGTTGTATAAAACGTTAGTGTTACCAAATTTTGATTAATCTTCTTTGGTTTGGGATAATTGCTCAAATAGTTTAAAAGACCGCTTACAAAAGCTTCAAAATAAAGCTGGTCGAATAATAAATGATGACAGATATGATATGTCAGCAACGAGCACACGACTTGGGTGGAAAGATTTACAGTCGCGAAGGGACGAACAAATGTTGTCCTTCATGCAAAAGATAATTTCGGGCAGATCAAACTTAGATAATCTAAGTCACCTATTTTCAATAGCAAGGCGGGATTGTTATGACCTGAGAAGTAATGATAACATGCTTTTGTTACCTAAACCAAATACTAACGCAATGAAAAAAAGCTTTAAGGATAGAGCCGTTGTGATATGGAATGCCTAATCATTAGAGGACAAAATTTATTAGCTTTAAAATTTAGTATTTTTAATTGTAAATAGCTTTGAATTTTAGTATTCTTAATTGTAAATAGTTTGGTTTTTATTTTTAGTATTACCATTTAAAACTTCTGATGTAAATATCCTTATTTCTTATTTTCTCTTTTTAACTTCTTATGTGTGCAATACGACCTAATGAAAAACAACTGAACATTTTTCCCTGTAAATATATTTTATTATTGGTTGATTTGTTACCGTGTATAAATAAGATTAAATAAATAATTAAATAAAGATATGCTCCGAAAAATTATGCGTTTCAATGTAAGAGGCACCTGTTCGACATCTGCCATCACTTCTCATTCGAATTCTGAAGTTTTGGATTAAAAACGAATTTAATTCGGTGCCGCTCCTAGCACTGGCGTAGCTACGAATTTCTTCAGGGGGGGCGAAACTATAAATTTTCCGACAACTGGGCGTGGTCAAAGGAACGTGGTTAAAAGGTGTGGCTTTTAAAAACTGTGTACAGATGAGACATCATCAAGGAATGAACAAGAATAATATCTTTATTATATTTAATATTTACATCAGATGGCGATATATGTTCGCTATGAAAAGCCGGCTGCCATTTTCAAATCAACTAAGTGTGAAGAAATGGTAATATGCTAGTATATAAACATACAATTTCAGGTATTATCCAATAGGTAGATCGAGGTAGATCAAATGTTTCTATCGCTATTTCTCTTCAAATGTAATGTACTCAGACAGGCAACACACTGAACACAGAGTTTTGACTTTTAACGTTGAAAAACGTTTTATAATGTCACGTCCATGTGAATTAACACATTATTTAAAAATTCTTCTTGTTTTGTCGTTCAGGAACGGCATTTGAAGTTCTCGAATCGAAATATTCGAAACAATTTCACGATTGATAGAAATACAAGCGAGATTCGACAGGCGTTTTAACTGTATAACACTCAATGTTTCTAGTCAAACAACACAACAACTCAACAAGTGAAATACGAGATTTTACTCCGCCGCTAGTAAACAGCTGTCCATCGGAAATAATTAGTGACAGTTTATGGACAATATGGTCAACACCGACAACACGTGAAAGTTTTTTCGCAGTTTGGTAAGCTGTTGCCCACGTATAGACCAGTGTAAAATATTTAGTGACAACATACAGCGCAGATGCCGCAGAAAAACGAAACAGACATTGTATTTGTATCATTTACTATTTACTTTCTTGGTAAGAATGGTTCTAAAGTAAAAATATATTATACGTGTGAATAATTAATTACTTTGCCAGTTCGCTTCAGAATTTCCGACAAGCTTCCAAATTTTCCGACAAACGGCACCCAAAACGTCGAGTGGGGGGCGGTCGCCCCCCTGCCCCCCTGTAGCTACGCCACTGGCTTCTAGCGAGCTGTATATAAACCAGGCTCTACACTCATACTTGACAGTTCCAGAGAGTAACGAAAATTTTCTTTTCCATTTATTTTTCAGTTTAGTTTAATTTCGTGATCTGCAGCGTCGCTGCGTTTGTGCAGAGCTAGCCAGCACGTTTGCTGCGTTTTAACCCCAAATCCGCGTTTTATTTCCAAATCCACGTTTTATTGCCGAATTCGCGTTTTATCGCCAAATCCTCCAATCCGCAACCGGCATCCGCGTTTTATCCTTACCCGAGAGAGAATGAGTCTGGGTAATTGTCGAGGGTCGAGGGTCGAGGGTCGAGGGTCGAGGTTCGAGGATCGAGGGTCGAGGTTCGAGGGTCGAGGGTAAGATGTCGAGAATCGAGGGTAAATGTTTATTAAACCTAGTCAAATTGCGCAAAAGCCTGTCAAGAATCAAAGTTCGAAAGAGACATTGTAGCGCTCTGTTGAATTTGTAAAATCTTGAGGGCAATATTGAAAATAGCATCTCGGTTTGAACCAAATCCCCAGACAGTGAGTCTACCATATTGCCAAACCAAGGGGGAAAATTTTTCGAAAAAAACAGTGAGGTTAGGTTTAATAAGACTATTTTCGGTATCCGTTGAAAGGTTGACTGTCCACGCTTTTCTTGCTACATTTGAACAAGTCATTAGCGACCCCAAAAGATGGAACCGTTTCTTTCTCCGATAAATTTTTGATAAATAAGCAATAAAGTAACATTGAGGTCCTAGATTTTTCTGTATTGTGACTCATTTGAATCAGCGCACTATTGAATTACCCTGCAGTTCGGCCTATTAGTCAACTTAACAATACGTGGATCACTATATACTGTGGACAAATTTATTAATCTTTCGTTGATCGAAAGGTTTTCGGTTTTAAAGACATAGAATTTCGAGTTCGCGTCCGAGTCCGGATTTCGCAGTATGCCATACAAAGAATTTCTTCAGTTGTTTTATTGTCTGAATAGTTGTCGAGAGTCGACATTTCTGAATCTCGTCTCTCAACAGTTATCCAAACTCGTTAAATAAACCAGTTATAAATATTTAATTTTTAATTAATAATAATAATAATAATAATATTAATAATAATAATAATAACTCTTTATTTAACGAGGATATAACAAGTAAAGCGTAGCTTTTTTCCAACTTGGTCCTCTTAACAATAATATATATAAATCTTTACAATCATAATAAATAATAGTAACAATAAAATGTCATTATAGTATTGGTAAGTTCAAATAAAAATAAAATGTATTACATTAGTAAAGTCTAATGTTCTTGAGCTCTCTACTTCCATTTAATTTTTTCTTAAAAAATTTCTTAGAAAATCTTTTAAAGCTTGAGAGACTCGTAAGGGTGGTGGCAGTATCGGGATACTTGTTCCATAAGGACGTGGCTATAAAGGCAAATCTCCGTTTCCCAGAAATGATTCTTGCCTTCGGCATACATAACTTATTATTTGCCGTATATCTTGTCGAGTATCGGTGCATAGGCTTTGACAAAAGTTTAGTCAAGCAAGGTGGGTTAAGATTATTTAGAATTTTGAAGGCCATAATTAGTATACGATACCGTATAGCGTCACCAATAGGGACAATATTAAGTTCCTTAAATAACTGAAGAGACGAAGTAGCATAATGAGCATTAAGAATTATCCTTGCTGCTCGTTTTTGGGCTAATAATAGGTCGTCAAGGAGTTCAGCAGAGCAGTTACCCCAAACACTGCAGCAGCATTCCATCGTTGGCTTTGCTAAAGAATTATACAGCATGATTAAGTCATTACGTCCAAGAAAAGGTTTAATTCTTCGTATCATTTCAAGTTTAGAGTTGTACTTCTTAATAGTTGTTGACACGTGGGGTTGTTCCATGTAAGGGACGGGTCAATATGTACACCGAGCAATTTATCGCAGTTTGATTGTATAAGAGGAGTTCCTTCAAGATTAACCTGTAGGGTTTCAGAGATTGTAGTAAGTTTCTTGTGTTCCAAGAAGTATGACTTTAGTCTTGTCAGGGTGAATAGCCATCTGGTTCTGTGATGCCCATAGAGAAAAATTATCAACAGCTTCCTGCAGCGTAGAATTAACATCATAAATAGACGAACCGCCGTCACAGGTTACTGTTGTGTCATCTACATATAGATGTGTGTCACAAGTATTATTAATGAGTGGTATATCATTTATAAATAAAATGAACAAAAGTGGGCCTAATGATGAACCTTGTAGTACACCATTCTGAACAGGAAGAGTATAAGGAACCGATCGTCCAATTGAGACTATCTGTCTTTTTTCTGTGAGATATGACGTGAATCATTTTAGAGCAATATCTCCTACCCCATAGATGGAGAGTTTTTTAATCAGTAGTTGGTGGTTCACAAGATCGAAGGCTTTTCGGAAATCGACAAGTAATAACCCAATTAGGTCTCCCTTATCTATAGTATCAAGCCATGTATCCGTAAGTTTAAGCAGTAGTGATTCACAAGAATTTAATGGTCTTGATCCAAATTGGGATTCGTTAAGAAGATGGTACTCTAAAAGAAAGTTTAAAAGGTGTTGACCACAATGGCCTTCCAGAATCTTTGATAGAACAGATAAGACAGAGATTGTACGATAATTATCTTTGTCTTGTCTTGAACCCTTTTTGGAAAAAAATTACTTGTTTTCCATTGACGAGGGAAGACACCAGACTTTATACTAAAGTTGTAAATATACAAAAGGGATGTAACCAATTCGTAATGACCAATTTGAAGGAGACGCACATTCAAAGAATCAACGCCTTTAGCTTTAGCGCAAGATAATTCCTGAATTTCCTTTAGAAGATAGTCCTCGCTCATTGGTGGTATGGTAAATTGACACCCAGAAGGAAGATGGTCGGCAACAAACTGTTGAAGTGTATCGAAGTCTGGATCATTATGGACTACACCCTTATTAATGGTTCCCACTACTTGGGAAAAATAAGAGTTAAATGCGTTGGCAATCTCTGTAGGATCTGTAAGTAATTTATCGTTATCATTACGCACATAGGTTGGAATTGTATTCTTGGAATTACGATTAACCGCTTGATTTAATACTTTCCACAGTTTCTTGGAATCATTTTTGCTGGACAATACCTGTTGTGCAAAGTAGCTCCTTTTAGCCATCCTAATGTCGGAAGTACACTTATTTCTGAAGGCTTTGTAGGATTCCCAAGAAATAACACCGTTCTTCGCTTTGGTTTTAAGTAAGTTTCTTTCCCTGATGATACATAAAATATCTGTTGACATCCAAGGAGGTAACTGGAGTGATTTAACACGTTTCGACAATAAAGGAGCGTGACGATCCACAATATTGTCAAACATGGCATACCACAAGGCGAGCGCGTCCGTAGGATCATCAAACGCCTCAATCATAGCCCAGGGGGCTGCGCATAGATCCTCACGTAATTTCGTTTCATCTAATCTAGTAAGGGATCGGTATTGTATGGTGTTCCTACTTGCCTCATTAGATTTTATCCCAACATTACATCGTCTTACGACCAACACAGGATAGTGGTCACTTAGTGAGAGAGTTGGAACGTAGACTGATGCGACATTTCGTTTGGATAATACATAGATATGATCTATGAGCGTAGACGTAACGCTAAATGATCCATTAGTATAGTGTACATCTGTACGTGTAGGTTCGGTAACCAATTGCTTAAGGCCAAGTCGCCGAAACGACTTTATGACACTGAGTGAGTTAGATTTTCGACACAGTAAATTAATATTGGAATCGCCCAGTACAAATCATTCCTCATTTTCAGATGTTATTTTCTCCACAATGAGTCCCAATTCGGAATCATATGCACTATCAGCAGATGGTGGGCGATATACGTTTGTTATTAATATTGGTGCCACAAAGGGCAATTTGATTTCAATACAAGTAGACTCCACAGTCTGAGTTGTCAAATCATGTCTGGGCGAGTACGGTACGTCTTTATGAATGTACGTAATAATCCCTCCACCACGAATATTCGAGGAGCGGTCACAACGCACAAACGAACAGTTTGGGATAGCTAACATATCGTCCGTCTAAAAATCGTCCAACCATGTTTCGGAAAATGATATTAAGTGTACTGTTGGTCTTTGAAGAAGGATGGCTTTAAGTTCATCAAATTTTGTTCCAGCTTTGATACTTCGAATATTTAGATGGCCAATAATAAGACCTTTGGTCTTTTTCGGTAGGTTAAAACCTCCAACATAGTCCTCACCTGGTGGGACATTAGTAAGTGTAAGAACTTCACGATTGGATGACATTCCATGAACTGTTGCTTGCAATGATTGGTCTGTAGTTACATCAAATTCGTCTTCATTTTGGTGCAACTGACACTTAGGACAAACCCATCCAGTATGAGATGATACAGAGAGAATGAAGCGATCGCGTGGAAAGGAATGGCACTTGACATGCCACCAGTATTTGCATGAATCGCAAAAGAGTCCAGCCACAGGGTTGACATTTTGATTGCAAGTAGGACACAATGTTTGCACCGAGTTGGAAATAGAATTATTTTCATCTGTTGTCGGTTCGGGTGCAGAAGGACCAGGATTTGTTTCGATGTCACTGCAATTTAAGATAAGATTAAATATACAGGAAGAATTTGCATAATATTGTATTCTCTTCAGGGACCACTTTAATTTGCGAAAGTGGGTCGTATATCGGATTACTGCACGTCCATTACTACACTTGATCCCAACAACAGAGAACAATAAACTCCGATTAGGGTTTTGATAAGGGCAGTCAACTCGAATAGCACTTATTATAATGGAAATTGCAGGCCAACCGTTTGCTGAACTTTCGACGGTAGGGATGCAAAAAACGACAAATCCAGAGTGTTTTAGTGCTCTTTATGGTTGCACAACAACACGACTAATAATCTGCTCACCTAGGTATAACGTGTATTGGCTTTTTCCAGGTTTTGTCATAAATTGCATCCTCAAAATGAGAAAAATCACGAAACCCACAACCACCCAACGACACGTCATGCTTAAGGCCTTGGTTTCACGTCTTCCTTCGTAACTCGAGTTTCACCTAGATTTGACTTGAGACTTACTGTGAAACAGTTCGGACTTGTCTTGGGACTTGTTTTAAATGATTTTGGTGCTCACTTGCCATTTGACTTGAATCTTGTTCCCGTACACCTGAGACTTGATTTGGAAGTTAGTCTGAAATCCTTGCTCCCTGAAATTCTTGAAAAGTCAGTTACCGTTACAGTTTGGGCTGTGATTTCAGGTCACGCTGCAGATAATTCTCCCTCTGTGAATCCTCTCAGCAATGACGACCGTCGATCCAGCACTACATTATTAAGATCACAGTTGTCGAGAATTTCACGTTGTCTATCGTTCAATGTCGAGTACAGTTCACTTGAAGTGAAAGTTAATCCCGGGAAAACCGGGTTTTTCTTTTTGATGTTCAGAGACTCCGAGTGATAGTATTGCTGAAGTCATTGCTATATATGTCTATGTGCTTCACCAAAGGGTTAAACGGGAGTTGCCTGTATTTCAATGCGAACTCACTACCACAGCCGTAACACCTAGAGACGTTGTTCTTCAGCAAAACTAATTCATATTGATAAGGAATGAATGAATGTAACTTTATTTAAACACGCTACCCTCATCATCAAATGATGGTTTTCATGAGGGGCGTCACACAAATACAAAGAATTCATATAAAGAATTAATCTAAGTCCTAAGGTATAAAAAAGTTTAAATAGATAAAATTCGACGATGCTCGACGTCTGACTCAGTCAAACACTTTTTGAATCAAATTTTTAAAGCTGGTTATAGACTCTGTCAGCTTCGCCTCCTTTGGTAGGCTATTGAATAGCACAGCTCCACTATACCCAAAACTTTTTTTCAAATATTCAGTTTTAGGCTTAGGAACTGAGAGGTTAATGTGGGCATTTCTAAGATTGTAATTATTTAAATTTGCCTCCTTTATAATAAATTTATCTTTTAAATTTGGAGCTGAGTGGTTGTTTAATATTTTGCAAATCAAAACTAATTTATTCAATTTAAGACGGTCGTTCAGATTTTTCCATGACATAGCTTGGAGCAGATCCGACGAGCTCACATAATTAGCACCTGTCATAACTCTTGCTGCCCTATTTTGTAATTTTTGTATTTTCTCTTTCAGCAGACTTCCACAGTTGTTCCATAACGGTGAACAATAATCAAAGTACGGGAGTACGAGAGAATTATATAAATTTAGTAAAGTTTCGTATGGTATGAAAGGTTTAACTCTTTTCATAATTCCAATACCAGTACCTGCTTTTTTACATATTGAATCTATATGGTTTTCCCAACTCAACTTTTGATCGAGTTCTACACCCAAACATCGAAATGAGGTATATCGAGTAACCGGTTCATCGTTTATCATTACTTGGTCACTACCAACTTTGTTTTTAAGGTTATATACCTTATTCAAAAATGGCCGCCGCGCGGAAAGGCCTGGTAGGGTTTGCACAGAAACGAGGTCATAAGGGCCACTTCAATCGACTTCGAAGAAGAAAACATAAACATAGCTACATGAGAGTTTAGAAATGGTTCAAAATTGTTGTGTTCTACTGTGTACCAAGAAAACGTATCGAGAGGATGGAATGAAAATATCTTTTCACATGTTTCCGAGCGATAAAAGTTCAAAGGACGAGTGGATTCGAGCTATTCGAAGAGATGTTGGTAGATACTTCAGCATCACGAAGAACACCCGAGTATGCTTGTGACACTCCAAGGAAAGTGACTTTGAACGAAGCCTTGCCGGAAAACGAATATTGAACGCAACGGCAGGCACCACATCTTCTTCGAATGCAATATCCACGGTATTACATTGGGCAGAAGTCGAAGGTGCGTCTTCAGATATATCCGCCATATCTTCTTGAGGCCGTTTACGGACTTCGTTTCTGGTACTAGCATCTACATTCTTGCAAACTCTTGCAGTTGGCGGCTTTCGTTTCTTAGGGGAACTTTCTTTCCAGGGAAATATTGAAGGGACAGCCGTCGCTTTCAATATTCGTTTTCCGGCAAGGCTTCGTTCAAAGTCACTTTTCTTGAAGTGTCGCGAGCATACTCGGGTGTTCTTCGTGATGCTGAAGTATCTACCAACATCTCTTCGAATAGCTTGAATCCACTCGTCCCTTGAACTTTTATTGCTCGGAAACTTGTGGAAAGATATCTTCATTCCATCCTCTCGATACGTTTTTTTGGTACACAGTGGAACACAACAATTTTGAATCATTTCTAAACTCACATGCTGTTATGTTTATGTTTTCTTCTTCGAAGTCGATTGAAGTGGGCCTTATGACCTCGTTTCTGTGCAAACCCTACCAGGCCTTTCCGCGCGGCGGCCATTTTTGAATGAGGTGTATAGGATGAACCTATAAACATCAGTTTTGTTTTTTTGGTATGAAGTTGTAATTTATTTTGGGAAAGCCATTTGACTATATTTTCCAGGTCTTTATTAAGTTTTGCTACTAAATCTGAGAAATTTACCGAGGATGCATATATTTGAGTATCATCAGCATACAGACCAGGAGTTGTGTTTTGTAAACATTGTGGCAGATCATTTATATACAACAGAAACAAGAGGGGTCCCAGAATAGATCCCTTTGGAACACCGCATACAATTTCTTTAGCTGAGGATGTGTAACCATTAACCACACACTCTTGGATTCTTTTTGTCAAGTAGGATTGGAACCATTTAATCTCCAATCCTTGAATTCCAAAATGCTCATGCATCTTCCTTAATAAGATTTTATGATCAATAGAGTCAAAGGCTTTCCTAATATCAATTGAAATTAAACCAACTAATTCCCCATTATCCATTTTTCCTAACCAATTATCACACATTTGAATTAAAAGGGATAATGTTGAATGTTTTGGGCGAAAACCTGATTGATATCGGGAACGTAAGGAATTATTAATCAAGTATTGATACAGCTGTCCAAATATTTCTTTCTCAAATATTTTGCTGATGATAGGAAGAATAGAAATTTGGCGATAGTTCTCACATTTTCTTCTATCTTCTGATTTATAGACAGGTATTACCCTAGCTCTTTTCCAATCATCAACAAATACACCCATAGAGATTGAACGGTTAAAAATATAGGTCAAATATGGGGAAATAATATTGGATGATAATTTGAGAATTTTAGCCGGTATCCGGTCAACCCCAGTAGCCTTGGATACTTTTAGACTTTTTAAATTTTTCAGAACACTTGATTCATTAATTGTATAAAAATTAAATTGCGAATTTACATCAGTTGAATTGTCGGGTAATTCTTCATTACCAGATAAACATACTGACTGTGCAGCCAGAGTTGGACCAATATTAATAAAATAATCGTTTAAATGTTCAGCAATATGTTGGCATTCATTATCTATACTTCCATTTATGTTAGTTTCTGCAATGTTAGAAGATTTCCCACCTTTGCCTAACAGGGTGTTAATGAGTGACCATGTTTTTTTCATATCTCTTGCCGAAGAAAGTTCATTAATTTTCGTTTGATAATAGACTGCTTTGGCTCTTTTCATTTCCGAGTTTACTTTATTTCTCTCAGATTTATATTTGTCCCAATGGGTCTGCGAATTATATTTCATTGCTCTCTTTTTATGCAGGTCCCTAGATCTTATTAGTTTTTTAATATCTGAATTTATCCAAGGGACAAATTTATGCTTTATGTTTTTGTAAATTAATGGGGCATGCCGGTCGAGAACTTCTAGAAAGAAGGATTTCCAAATTTGCCAACAATCTTTTGGGTTCACACATTGTGTGATTATGTTCCAAGGTATTCTAGATAAATCCTGAATAAAGTCATTTTCATTAAATCTTTTATAATTTTGAACTTTCAGGCAAGTTTGTCTATATTTTGGCATGGTCATATTTTTCGCCGCATAAATTAAGTTATGATCTGACATTCCCAAATTAATAACTCCACTACTGGAAATGTTATTAGGTTGATTGGTGAATATTAGATCTATCAAAGTTGATGATGTATTAGTAACTCTGGTTGGTTTCTTAATCAACTGTTCTAAATTATATAATGCACTCAAAAACACTAACTTCTTGGAGTTAGAATCTTATTGTGATTTAAGCATATTACAGTTCAGGTCACCTATTACAAACGGTTCTTTGTTTTCAGCATCACACTTACTAAGAAACATTTTAAATGCATTGAACAGTTCCATCTCAGAGTTAGGCGGTCTATACCATGCACTAATGAGAAATGGCCTGCTTCGCTGTTTAGAGATCTCAATACAAATCATTTCAAGACAATCCGAATTTAAATCCATTCGTTCACAAAATGAGTGTACCTCTCGAATATAAACAACCACTCCACCCCCAAATCTATTACGATCCCTACGAATTACCTTATATCCTGGAATTTTAATTTCACTATCAATAACATAATTATCAATTTTAGTCTCATTTATAGCAAGAACGTCCACTTCTAAGTTGGGTATCGTCATTCGAAGCTCATCAATATGTCTTAAAAGACTATTTATATTTAAGCTAGCAATCTTAAACCCTTTGAGATTTTTAATTTCATAGAAACTTATATCTTTGTTACTTTCTGAGTCAGACATAGATTCATCTATCGATATGTTCTTGTCCTTGGCATCTGTGGCACGAGCATCCTCAACAGTTCCCCCAGATTTTGAAGTTGCTTTGAAAAATCCCCAATACTCGATTGTGAATATCGTCCATTTCTAAGAAATTTGATGAAACGGACAGCCAGGAGCGCCGAACCCCTTGGGTTAAGGTGTAACTTAGTACCATTAAGGCAGGTCACGTCCAAATTCGTGTTGTCAATAAAAGTGTAGCCCTGTTTCTGGCATAATTTCTTTAGAAATTCATTAGTTTCTTGAATCTTTAATGATACGTCAACGTCTTTTCTAAGTATTAGGCCGGATATCGCTATTCTGGCTTCCTTAAACTTGTTTTGTATTGTGGAGCTTAGATGCTGAATATTGTCGCAGCATTCCTGACTTGAGTTAGTAATTAAGTTGTTAGTACCAGCGTGTATGATTACTTCTGAGGGTGAAGAATACACTTGGGCCCTTTGGATCTCACTTGCTATTTCCTCTGCTGTTTTTCCAGGATATATCAATTTTCTAATCGAGCTTTTCGAAAGCTTATCGGGATTAATATCTGTAATCATAGAATCTCCAACTAACAAGATATTTGGTTTAGAGTTCCTGTCTTTAGGGGTTGTGTCAGTGCTTCTAACTGTGACTTTCTGCTGACTAACTTCCAATGGTTCAGTTAGGGTAGCCTTGGTTATAGATATGTTGACATCGCCTTCCTGATCACTGATGTTAAGGACTTCATACTGGTTCTTTGTCTCTAGAGAATTTGAAGTATCTACTATTGTAGATGTTCCTCTATTCCGTCTCGTTACTTTGGTGAATTCCTGCTTTTCTTTCCTGCTTTTATCATCAAGATTTTCTTGTAGAGCTCTTGCAGCTGCTCTTAGATTGTTTTTCTCAGTTTCCAGCTCTCCAATCTTCTTTCTTTCTGCTGGTAATTCTTTTTCACGTTGAATCAACTTCATCGCGGTCATTAAGCTCGATTTCTCATCTTGACGTTCTATGACCTTAGTTCTAAGATCTGACAGGGATTGAAATAAGATCTTATTTTTCTCTTTTAATTCTTCATTTTCTCTGTTAAGTTCAAGCTTTTCCTTCTTTAGATCACTTACAACATCCTCCAAGACCAGAATAGAGTAAGCTTTATTTTCTTTATTTTCTTTGATAATGGAAATTTCATCTGCAAGAGACTCTAATTTTCTAGTAATAATCTGAGTATAGCTCTCCAACATGAGTTTAATTTCATAAATTTCTGAATTGTTGTTGCAGTTTGCATCGTTTAGATTACTGGGGGAGTTGAGATCATTTGATCGTATCATTTCAATGTTCAAATTCCAGTTTTGTGACCTCGTATGCAAATTACCATCTGGTGACTCTAAGGTGGAATGCAAATTTTCGAACTTTGAACTTTCAGGGTTTACAATGGCTTCGCCGCCCATTTTCTCACCAAAATTTAAAAGTTTTTCTTTAATTTCTTCAGCCTTTTCTCCTTTCAGTGTTAAAGTTCCATTGTTTGAGTACCATCGTATCGAGACTTCCCCATTTTCAAACAGTTTACAGTAGCCTCCCGGGGATGTCCATTTCCCAGGCTGTAGTTGTAGTTGATCAACAACTTGACAAAGATTTCTGTAATCTCGTAGCCATTTCAAGCTTCCCTTCTCCGTAATTAAAGCACTGCTTTCATACAAATGACCATCACTTTGACCTTTATTGCTTGCTATATCTCCGTCTTTCGTTTGCAACCCAGTGTCGTCCCCATAACCTCGATCTTCATCACCTGTTGACTCACTTTTGTTCAACGATTCCAATCTCATCTCATCACTATCATCTGCAAGCCCCTTATCCATTTCTCGTGAAGATAGATGGTGGTCCTCGCCCATTCCAAGTCCCAAATAAGATTGTGGTAATCCTTAATATAGTTTTGCTCGCTATCGCTTCATTACATTACCCAGTGCGTGGGGTAATGTAATGAAGGAGGCAATGGTGGAGAAGATAAAGTTTGAAATTTAGAGATCAATAGAAATGCCAGCGCGTATTGTCGGCAGGGCTCAGCGCTGGCATACATATATAACTAACGCTAGCTGTATTTGGACATCCCAATGGCCAATTGGGGAAAACCGATGGCCGATGCGTTTGCGGCTGGCTTGAGATGGAAGAATGCCTAACTGTTGTTATGCTATTTCCAGGATGATAAGCCGCTGGGGAGACAAGTTGTGATAGATTAGGGACTTGTGATGACGTTTCAGTCAAGGTAGAAATAAATTCAGCAGCTCTCCGGGAGGTATTCCGTTTACCAGTGGTACGTTTTCTATTCTGTCTTGGGTGACAAGACGTTTTCGGATCTACTATTAACCCGTCGTCTTGAAACACTTCTGCTGATAATCGTTTCGCTTTCTCGACTTCTCGAACGTGTTGTTGACGTTTTCTTCGGCAATAAGACGGACCTGATCCTCTTGTGCTCGTGTCCTCAGCATATGCTTTTAGTTCAACGTAAACGACAACAGTCTCTCTCCCGTCTATTTTGCAAACATCAAGCAGCGACATATCAGAAGGGTCTCTATGCGCCCAGCCAGCATGAATAACTTCTGCTTGATTCATGTGTGGTCCATTTTTTGGTGAGAGGCGCGAAATATGAACCCCCTTCTGTCATGCCACAATGCCAACCAACTTTTGAGGAACAGACGCTCTTCTTTTTCTGCGATAAACTTTTCGAACCGCTCTTTCACTTTGTAGTATTGTAGTTCCGTAACGCTTTCCAGAAGCTCATCACAAAGCTCTTTCAAAGTGCAAGAACTCTCTGGGCCAATCCTATTTGGTTTTTTGTTCCTATGGTCTTTAAAGTGAAATTCGCAAGATTTTATCCTGCATTTCACTTCATCGCCATATACTTGACATAGCCCAGCTACAATAAATTTGCCCCTGCCATGTCAGTGCACCAACCAATTGGATTGAAAATGCAGTGCTCGTCTTCTGAAACTTTGCTTAATACTTCGTTAAACAAAGTTCAAAATAAAGCGACGTTCTCCGTCTCCTCAGTCTCGCATTCCATTGTGGCTATAGTCACTTAGTTGCGCAATAGGGAGTGGTACACACTTGCAGTCAAAGGGACAAACCCACGGCACCGTTTGAATTTGCCATCAAAAAAACAGAATTCCTCTTTAAGGAAACGTCTCCCTTCCTTGTTCATTTGCAAAGCTATCCTTGCTTTAGTTCTACTTGTTTTGAAGACGAAAGATGGTCGGTCGGGATTCTCTCTTTTGTCACTTACTTTGTAGATGTAAAACTCATCCTTTTTGTCATAATACTGTTTAAAGGTGACAACAGCTTCAAAGTTATGCCTGCCTGGCTCAATGTCCTTTTTTCATTTTCTTTTTTTCATTTGCTATCCATTGTTTGTCCAAAGTTGCCTCGGCTTGTTTCTCGACGTCACACCAGTCACTTTGTTGACAAAGAGAGGACATAATACAAGCAGATTGCAACTCTACTGGTTTTACGTTGGAATTGTCATCCAAGAGCTGTCTAACTTTGTCCTTGTTTTTTGCGAGTGGTTTAATCACAGGGTAAGTGTGCTGACCGCAATGATATACCTTCACGGAGCTGTGTTGGTAGCTTACATACCTTCGCGCAAAACAAGGGACAAACTGGGCTCCTTCACTACAACCTTTACATAGAAATGTTTCGCGATCTTTCTCAAACTATGTTTTCTTAATGACAACATATCGAATTCTGAAAGGGCAGTCTCCACGCAAGCACTTATACGACCCTTTACAGTCTAAGTAGCGTACGCGTTGATGGCCCTTCCATTTTCTCGTACAGTTTTTCTTCCACTTCCTCTAATCTTATATAAATTTTCCGTTGATAAGACCATACTAGGCATCAAGAACTTGAAAATTGCCGCTGTTTATTTATTTTATTCAAATATTTACAATGTATAAATAGTGCAATATCATAAGATGGCATGTCGAGTAACTCTTTGTCTCAAGTTAGCAAATGGCGGAGCTAACATTGTCAAAACCTGATCATGATTGATTGACTAACATTAAAAAGTGATCAATATTATTATAAAATACTACTCTGTCAATATAATCTCACTGTTGTGTCTCAAAATCATAAATATTTTAATGCAGCAGATTGCATCTCAGCACATATCCATTTCCAAAAATTTCGGACCTCCCAGCCTAGAATGCTCCTGGCGTTGGGCCACTCGTTCGGCCACTCGAACTGACTTCTCCCCCAAATGAAAAATCCTAGATAGAACCCTGGCTGTGGGGAAACCCAAAGAAGCGTAAACGTCCCCCCAAACGGTGTTGACATAACACAATTATGTGTAAAGTCAACACCATGAATGGTGTAAATTAACTTCCCAAAAGTGTTATTTTACACCGAAATTGTTTAGTTACACCAATTTGGTGTGAAAGAGCTTGCAGCTGTAGGGACACCTTAATGGTGTAAACTTACACTGCCAGTGTAGATTTACACTCTAAAGCTTTTATTTACACTTAATTGGTGTGAAATGGTATACAGCTGTGGAGATAACAAACTTGCGTAAAATTACACTGTGAGTGTAGAATTTACACTCAAGATGCATTTTGTAGCTTAAAGTCCCATTGCCTGTGCAATTTTATACCAAGAGAAACACCATATTGCACAAATATAGAACCACATTTCGAACAGGTGTTCCAAATAGGAGAAAGAGATGAAATAATTCAGTAATTTATACAACAAAGTAGACTAATCAATAATCCGAAATCACATAATGTAACAAGCACCTAATTATTGGCTGTTTAACTATGTAGAAATTGAACATTAGTAGGAACTTTTTGCATATCATACACTTTCAAAACCCGTCTCACCAAAAAAAGTAGTGCATTGAAATACTCTTTTGGGTACTGCATATTGCATACAAAATACCAAATCAGCCACTCCAACTGCTTGGTTATGCCTTCGGTCAATGGCAGCACACCAGTTATTCACCAGCCAAAAAAAATTTCAAATTTAATATTTCTTATAAAAAGAAAAATTAAAGTTGTTTCAATAATTCTTTTTCCTCAAACTCAGGAATTTTTTTCTGGGCAGAATAACAAGAAAATATCTTTAGAAAATTTTTTTGCCTGAAATAAGACTTTTGTATTGAAGAAAAATTTCTTAAATAAATAAATATCCCTTAAATCCTTTTTCGAGATCATGTTTCTTCCTCGTCGAATGCAGGTCAAATACTTTTGGAAAAAAACTCCAGTTCACAGTAACAAAACTTTAAGTCTAAATAAATTTTCATTCAGCTTAAGTCATTTGTCTAGATTTTATTGAATATACTGACAATTCATGTAACACACTCTTAAATCTTGTTAGTTCATAACAATAGGATAAGATAGCCTTCATTAGCTCAAAGGAAAAGTGTACTATTTTTGCTGTAAGAGGGTACATAAATAAATATTAAAAATTAATTATTTTTGTTCTATTTTAGGCCTTGCATAACTTAGGTTTTGATTCTAATTCCAAACCATTTTACACCATCAACATTTTTCATTTCCCGTAATATCATCCCAGTTCTCATGAAAAATCTCAGTCATAAAACTATACAATATTTTATTAAGATATTAAAGCTAGAATAATAACTTTGAAACTTAAGCTTTGATAACTTAAAAAAACCCAATACCAATGCTATACAAGGCCAAAAAATAGACAAAAGAATACCAATACAGCTCATATCCTAATAACCATGATCTTAAGACTATTGAACCAATACAATTGCCAAAAAATGGCATTAAAGAAAAGATAGTGCATTCAAGATTCACAAATCTTATACATCTGGATTGTTTTTCCACTTTTTATAATATATGTAGAAAATATCCATTAAATGCAACAGTAGCTTGTTAAGAATCATTGTAGCCATTAATACACAATGTACAGTAGGATGTTCATACCAACTTCAGAATGTATAAGATAACCACAGTCTAAAGAGAAACAAACGTACTCCAATGAACAGGTAAATGTCCAGTCAGTTGTAAATAAGGTTGTTTCTTCAAGTACCAGTACCAGATAACAAATTTCTTTATCCTCCAAAGAAACTGGCAGGTTCTTAGCTTACTTCTGACAACAGATAACTCGATCCTTGAAATACACCTTTTGCTATTCATTACCAAGAAATATACTATCATTACCGCCAACCTCAAACCCGTTAAAGCAAAAAGACATTCATTTTATTCAATCGACATTCATTAACGCTTCTGTCGCATTCAATTACCTTTTTTTGCATAGAAAGTGACATTCATTTGCGTAGATACGCAACCATTTGCATCAGGGGGTATTCTATAGCACCAACAGACGACCATTAATACCATTCTAGTATCCATTAGGGATAATAAGATTTCAGTTGCGGAAGATACTTCTTCGGACTGTTGCAAGGTCGATTTAAGGTTATATGGAATCCCGAAATGTTTAAAAGATAATGGAGTAAAACTATCATAATTCGTACATAAACTGAATTCGGTTAGACAGTTCGAACCTCTTTTATTTCGCCGATATTTCGATAACTGTTTGGCTATGTAAAATGCTCTACAGACCACGTTCTGCTCTGCTGAGCCCTTTCAGAACTGTCTTAACTCACAACATTGAATTATGCTACTTAAGACAGTTCTCCAGTCTTTTCCAGGGTCAAAATGGAATCTTAACATGTATTTTAGTCCACAGCGCTTTGTTAACACGTCGACGTTCGCGTCCAAGAGAAAAAAACAAACTGTTTTGTGGCTGAATAAAGCTTCACAATCAATGCTTTCATGCAGTCCAGTACTGCCGTATATTGTAAGCTTTGATTGCAAAATATGTTTTGTCTAAGATGTAAACGTTGATGTGTGTTACAAAGTACTGTGAACTACAGTTGGTTAACTGCTTGAAATTATACTTATCAGGAAAAATGTGGTATGATGAGAAAGTTTCATAATATCAGTTAAGTGAAGGTGCAGACGAAACCACGTTTAAAAGATAAAAGAATAAAACTATCAAAATTTGTAAACAAACCGTGAACGTAAGCTTCCTACCAACAGAGGTTGAAAGCCGTTTGTGAGATCAATTAAGACGTTCAAGAAAGGTAGAATAGAACTATTCTCTATCTCACTACACAACATATTTTAATGTTGTGAGTTAAGATAGTCTTCAATGGTCTCAGCCGAACACATAGAACGCGGTCGGCTGAGTGAAAAATAGCAAAACAGTCTTGGACATATTGGCGAAATAAAAAAGGTTCGAACGGTCTAACCGAATTCAGTTTATGTAAGAATTAAGACAGTTTTATTCCCTTATATCTTATACATGTCCGAATTCGATAAAACCTCAACTCGACCTTGTAACAGACCGAAGAAGTATCTTCCGCAATTGAAATTTTATTATCCCTAATGTATACTAGAATGGTGTTAATGGTCGTCTGTTGGTGCTATAGAATACCCCTTAAAGCAAATGGTTGCGGATCTACGCTAATGAATGTCACTTTCTGTGCAAAAAAAAATGGTAATTGAATGCGACAGAAGCGTTAATGAATGTCTTTTTGCGTTAACGAGTTTGAGGTTGGCATTAATGATAGTATATTTCCTGGTAATGAACAGCAAAAGGTGTACAAAGAAAACAGTGATAAAAAGACAATACAGTTAACAATTAACAATAAGTATTTGAACCCATGTTGATGTAGAAAAAGCAATGAATATGCAAGATAAGGACAAGAATTCGCAGCAGGTACCATGATATTGTGTTGGCTTCTATTTAGTTCAAATACAAATTAAGAACTTATACTTCATAAAAACTGCAGAATGCCTTCTGTGAGTCAATAATTTCAAGTTGTTCTCTGTATAGAGTTTAGTAATTTTTGTTTGATTTCTGAACTTCACTTTTCATGTATCATCTACATTAGCCTATTTGACATTGTGTCCCTTGAAAATACTGCATTTATGGCAGAAATTTAAAAGTATATAACACTTAAGTATTCAAGTTAAAAACTAAAATGAAATGGGCTTGTTAGGTGACAGTGAGACAGTTTAATCGCCATACTATCTGGTGACATACACAGTATTACATATTAATCACCAAAACTTTATTCAAATGAATCAACCAAATATCAAACAATTTACCTAGATCAGTACCAATACAACTAGAATATGAATTAGTATATGAAATTCAGAATTGAGTTATTTACCAAGTTTTGGACTTTATGGAGGATTTATTTCTTTGGAGTCAATTCTGAAATTAACAAGACTTCTCTATTTCCTCTGCCAACCCCACCACACATGGAATTGTGGATTCCTCCAAACCTCCTCAACCACCTACTAGAAATACGTCCACGCAACATACCCTCGCCCACCCTTCCAATATATTTCTCGAGAACCCGAATAATGTTGATCATTTTTCAACATTGTCAAAAAGATAAATCGTCCCTTACTATAACTAGAAGAGAGAATGCAATAAAGAAACACAACATTTGGCCACAAATATTAACAACCCAAACTCGAAATCATTATGTATTTAAACTGCTTGTCGTCTCATTTACGGTTAAAATTTCGATTCTGTTTTATTAAAACAAAACGTTTGGTGAGAATAACTTTTAACGGTTTAGTAAATGATAAGAGATCCATTCTGACAATATTACTGCTAAACCGTGGATGTTCGTATCAAGACCCTGTATAGTTGCGATCTTGAGGTATTTCGAGTAGTTTCTCAATCAAACTTTTCACTCATTTTGCTTTAAAGAAAGATTTTTTATTAGATGGCCAGGCTTTCCGTTTTAAAATTGGGGCATTCTCAAAGGTTACCGGCGGATACCAGCGTTACGGACAGTTCATGATTAAAAAAGTTTTTTGATATTTTTGTCTTAAAAACTTTTAAATTCTACATTATCTCAAAGTTGGTTACAAATGTCTATTAGAAGTGCTATGATGAAGATTTATGCTAAGTACTCATCCGGAGGTACAAGACTTTGGTGACGAAGATGAAACGAATTACGAAACCGACGAAATAAACAAAGAAAACATGAACGAGTTCTGAATTTTTATTGCTGACCAAAAATCGGAAAAATATATAACATACAACAAAATACGACAAGCAAACCTTCTGCAAGTTTTTTCGAAAGAAGAACGAGTAGAGGGAGGCAAAAGACCTACTTTTTTCCTCTATTAAAACTTTCGTAAAAAAGAAAAATGGCGTGGCGTACACACCTGCAACTCTCTTTGTATTTTCAACTAAGCATTCAGTCGGCACCTCAACCCAAGGGATTCAACGGGGAATTTGCAAAAAGAAGACTGCCTTAAACTTTTAAACTTTCTTGAGAGGTTTAAAATCTTGATGAAAGCATTACTGGTCGAATACAGTAAAGGTCGTCATCCTCAATCCTTGCGAGATCTGAGAAATACTGAAGTAGACAACTGTTTCGCCGAAGGACAGTTTGGTGACCAAAAACAAGTACCTTTGAACGTATTACCTGGTGGCTGTTTTACCTTGCGTTTTTGTTTCGAGCCAGAAATACATCTCGACGTCTTCAGTGAGGCGACATCTCATACGGAGAACGATCCTGAATGAGGGAATGAATTCTTTTGTAGATAGCGGAGAGAGCATCCAAAGTCCGTCATGGCCTCGACAAGTATTCTGGACGATGAGTGTTTTATGTCACTTCTCAAACAATTGACCATTAGCGCTGTTCAGTTAAATAATACAAAAATATTCAAAAGCCATCGTCCTACAGAGAATGAAATGAACAGTTAGCCAATGCATATTCCAAGGAGCCAACTTCAAGTCATAAATTGTCCAGTTACTAAGATGGCCCTCAAAAGTGAAACCAGCAGCAAGCACCAAGAAAGCAATTCCGTTTGCTGGTCTTAAATCATTTGCTGGCTTCACTGTTCAAAACGATTTAAACAACGTCTGAGAGATCCATACAAGGGAAAAAAGAACGATACTAAATCTATTTGTTTATATACGGACCTAAGTAACCTAAGGTTTAGACCCCGTTCACACGATACCGGTACAAAACTGCACCGGTATCAAAATATCACGGTACGAACCTGTTCACACGATTAGGGTTTCACATTACGGTTTCAAATCGTTACGGTTAGCATTACGGTTTCATGCTTTTTCATACCGATACCGTAGTGAACGCAAGGCCTAACCGTAATAATTTCGTTACGATTTCATTTCGTACCGGTATCGTGCGAACTGGGTCTTGATGAACAACATACCAGTCGCCGAGCTTGCAGACGGCATTTTGAGTGTGCGGAATCCATGGATATATACCTATATATATATATATATATACCAAGAAGAGTATGCAACACAAATGTCACACAGAAGGCGTAAGGTTTAAGAGCGCTCAATACCATACGTAGAGCGTAATATATTATTTATTTTACAGTAAAATGCTGTCGCTACTCAGAGTTTCACGCGGTACGCGATCATCAGGCAACTGACAGATTCGGTTTCAACAACCCATGTAAATAAGAATAGTTGAACCGAATCTGTCAGTTGCCTGATGATCGCGTACAGCGTGAAACTCTGAGTAGCGACAGCATTTTACTGTAAAATAATATATATATATATATATATATATTATATATATATATATATATAACATAGATACACAGTGCGAAAATTTTTCTCCCTAGTCACCACACGTTTAACTGGACTCCGCGCACGTCAAGATTAGTTCTCTCGCACCGCGCTTCGAGCAGTGGGCGAGGGGATTATGTTCAGTAAAAAAGACATGGCTTCATAAATAAGTGTATGAAAGGTCAAGCATGCCAATTGAATGCTTAAATAACTCCTTATTTTATACTGTTATTACTGTCGTATAGGCTAGCCATTATAGGAATGCTGTCTAATAACAATAAAGCAATCAATCTGCTTACCTGCGACAATGGCACTATCTTCGTTCACGTATGCACTGATCACTTGAGACAACGATTTTTCTTCGCGAATCCATGGGTAACTGTGACTTCTGAGCCATTCAAATAATTCTGTTACTTGTTTTTCCAACCTTCGTATTCCTGTGTGATTAAAACATCGAATATACCGCGTGTGTAGTTCATGGTGGCCACAGTGATCCTGAGATTATGCCCCAACAACTATTGCGTGAAACACGTTGGAAAGCTGAGACACGCAAGAAATGCCATCCTTAATTTTGCAGTCTTCTATTCTTACATCATATCAATAACTATATAAAATAGTTATTTCGCAAAAATATAATATATTGTATTATATATCATGGGTAAACGCAAACTAGAAACAATAAAGGAGGAAAACATAAACATTGATTTTCTGGTTGAAGAAATCGATAGCACAAATGAGGAACTCAAAAAAATTGAGATTAATCATGGCACTGAAACTAATGACACCGAAATGATTGATAATGTTGACAAGAAGTGATAAGAGCGGCTAAAATTGTCTGAAGATGGAGAACTAACTCAATCAGTTAAATATTTAAAAAAGCTTCATCAAAAATCATTGATAAAATATATCATGAGTATGAAGAAAGACGAATGCAAATTCTGTGTGGATTTTTTTTTTTATTGCATTCACTCTTCTGGTTATAGTAAAGACGATTTGTCTCTGACAACTTTGAAAAATTATCAGTCTTACTCGGATTCTCGAGAGATATAATGGAAGGGTGGGCAAGGGTTTGTTGCGTGAAAACTCGAGACTTTCTTGCATATTAAAATTATAGTTTTCTTTTTTTAAGATATACTACTTTTGGTAAGCCAGAATAACTTTCTTATTTTAAGAAATATTTCTTGATTTAAGATAATTGGTTTTCTTACTAAGAAATATCGTCAACGCCGGATTAACCAATAAGTTAGGTAACCTATAGGTTACAGGCCCTCCGACAGAAGGGGCCCCCCGAAAATTTGATGTCGGGAAAAAGACAGGTTCTCTACTAGAGTAAACGAGTGTTAGTGTTTGTATTAATATTACAGCAGACAATGTAAGACTAA
This sequence comes from Heliopora coerulea, assembly GCA_030142905.1. NCBI lineage: Eukaryota > Metazoa > Cnidaria > Anthozoa > Scleralcyonacea > Helioporidae > Heliopora > Heliopora coerulea. Next base: position 656 of record JASJOG010000313.1, on the reverse strand, counting down.
CTGATTAAGAGAAAACGTTAAGTGTTGCTTTATATAAAAATTGGGTTTCACTACGGGACCGAAAAAGACGTTTCAGAATAGCGGGATATTAAAAACAACGGGATGATTCGAAGCAGTCGACATAATTGTGCCGATAATTTATTCGAAATAAAAAAGATCGAAATAAACGAATTTTTAAATGGCTTCCAAAAACAGCGGACTTTAAAACACGCTTCTTTAGCCTTTACCATGGACTTGCTGCCCTGCTTAGTAGGGCCCCCCCAGAATGGTTAGGTTAAAAGCCTCCCCAAAGTTTAATCCGGCGTTGAATATCGCTCCTGATTCAAGATACTTCCTTTATTGAAATTGGATTTATTAGTGTTTCATTGCTATGAATAAAGAGGAAATCAGTCATGGTCTTTACCAAACTGGCGCTTATGGAGCATATGCCACGAGTTCATTTATATTTTTCATTCTCTGACTGTTTAATTACACAAAGTCCCAGTATGGATCTGCAAAGAAGTAGTTTCAATCGCTAACTTTGCTGTTACACCCAAAAGAATGTTTTAACACAGTTTCTCTGCTGTAAAATTTAATCCAACCACAGTGTTCAATAGTATTAACCCTACACTGAAGTAGTGTTAATATTTAGCCTTGCTGTTAACGCCAAAAAAAAT